>CANUEY010628034.1:0-184680 GCA_948099555.1 Croton setiger
TCACACCCCACACCCCACACCTACACACACACACCCCAATATATATATATATATATATATATATATATATATATATATATATATATATATATATATATATATATTTAAATTGAAATTATTATATATATATATATGTTCAAAACGTTTCTATAAAATTTAAATTATTAAGAGTAAATTTATTTATAATAATTATTTATAGTACTTAATTAAAATTTAAATCATATTTAATATGCAATGATTATATTTATATAATATTTATAATAACTAATTAAAATTTAAGTGAAATATAGAATATTATTTTGATTATTAATTAATAAGATTGTAAATTATATTGTAATAAAAAATATTATTATTATTATTATTAATTATATTTAAATTATATTTTAATAAAAAATAATATAATTATTTATAATTAATTAATTACACTCAAATTATATTCTAATAAGTATTTTAATTTAATTATTAATTAAATTAAAGACCGCTAGTATATATATTAGAAGGCAAAAGGGTGAAAATAAAATAAAAGGGAAATTCAAAACGACGTAGCACTGTGTAGGAAAAAAGAGAAAGGGGGTTGGCAGTCTGAGTGTAGTAGCGAGTCCAGCTAAGGGTGCGTTGGCAGACATCATTATCAGGAAACATATATACGTTTGGGCTCTTTCTTGTAGGTGGGACCGCCCCCCTTTTCCTACCCTCAGATACATCCAGTCATTATGTGCATGCCGAACACGTGTCCTGATCTGCTTCAAGGGCATTTTTGTCCATTGCACATAATAAAATTCCACCTTTCAAGAAAAAAAAAACCAACCACAGATACCACTGTACATTTTATACAGTTAGTTACCCAAAGTAACGCTAAATATGAATGTTTCTTTCCATATTTACTATACTCTTTTTACGGGTTAAGAACTTATTTACCTAAACATTATAAATTACACATTATTAGTAATATTCGACTTTAACACCTTTACATATATATATATATATATATATTTTAAAGTAGAATCATATTATAAATTTAGTATTAATATTAATACTGTGACAATTATAATAACTTTCACTATTCTAATAAATTGATTTAAGATTTGATTGGTTTAAATGAATGAGAAGTATGAGGTAAATTTGTAGTTGGAGTAATCGACTCCCTATCACTATAATATACAAAGTTGTAAACAATAAACATAAATATGTTTAGGGAGTAATTTTTTTAATAATTTGTATTAAAAATATAATTATTTATTTAGGAAGGAAAAATTGAAAATAAATAAAAAAGATTTAGGCAAACTTTACTTCTGCAAATTAGATCGTTATGGAGAAAGAGTAGACCTTTAGCCCTTTTAGACCTTTTCTTTTCTTTTCTCTTCTTTTTCTTGATTCTAGTATTTTATTTTTCTCTTACTACACTCTCCTTTATTGATGGTGCTCTGTTTCTCCTTTTCCTTCTGCAACAACTTCAGCTAAAACCCTTCGCTTTTCTTTTGTTCAACAACAAAATAATATTAATAAATCTGCAGGAGAAAAGAGGTATGTCAGGTTTGTATAATTCCAACTTCTCTCCTGCAAGAGCGGCTTCTCCTCAAATCAGAACAACTCCAGATGTTGACAGGTTTGCTCTTCCTCAATTCCCTTAAACCCCATCTTCTATTATTCGAGTTCGAGTTCCTTTGCTTTCTGTCTCTGTGTACTGAATTGTGTTCATCTTGATCTGTTTGGATTGGGTTTTGTAGTCAGTACCGGAATGAGCTCTTAGCTGAGCGTGAAAAGCTTCTACCTTTTGGGCAGATTCTGCCCAATTGTAGTCGACTATTAAATCAAGGTAGCTACTCTCTTGCTACTCATTTTCATTTTTCTATTGGATCCAGTTTTTTTTTTTTTTTTCCTTTGTGATGGGATTCCATTTTCTGGGTAATTTTGTTTGCGAGTGTCATCACTCTTTGGTCAATGATTCTACTTAATTCACTTCGATTCCTTTCTAACTCATAGTTTCATCCTTGCTTATCATGACCAGTACTCTTTTCCAGTTCATTGGTACTAACATTTTCCTAGTGGGTTCAGGATGCAGGGAAATAAAATGGATTTAGGATCTTTACATTGTGTTTAGGATAGTTTCGGAGCAAGAAAGTGGTTTCTGTACAATAGGTTTTATCCAACAGTTGCTGTAATTTCTTGTGAAATAGAGCCAGTTATACATTTACTACATCCAGTTGTTACGGGGTCGTGCACACTAGCATAAACAGTTAGGGTCTCACTTGTTTTTAAATGTCACTATAAAAGAAGCTTCCTGGAACACTTGTATAACTCATCCCAGTATCATCTCAAAATAATCACTTGGCCAGGTTAAAATGATACTAATGAGAATTAGACTTGAGTGTAGGAAATACCTTCATAAAATATCATAGAAGAGTTGGTTTTAGACTATTTTACTGTTGGTTCCTTTTTCTCATTACTATGGCAATGTAATTCTGCTAAAAATAAATGAATTAAAATTAAAAATATTTTCAGATGATGACACAATTTGTTTTTTTTTTGTTAACTTTTAAGAGTTGGCAATAGGAGAGCCATGGTAGGTTGGAGTTTAGCTTCATGGGTAGAAATTCAATCATCCTGGTGACTCTGCGTTGGTCCAATTCAAGTGTTTTTCAATAGTAGATACGCATAATCATACTTGTAATGCCTTTGTAGTTGGTTCAAAGAGAAAATAGATGTTCCTCAGAAGCATCATATGGGTAGTTGTCTTGGCTAGGCCACTTGGCTCACTAGATGCTGAGGGCATTAGCCTAGCTCTCCCATTTTTATGACACAAATGGCATACAGCTCTTTTGCTCTTCGCCCTTCTGAATTTTATGTTTGTGTTCATTCATTCTGACTCCGCTCTTCTCTTCTTATGCAATGCCCTCTATTTTTCCAGCTTGTGGGCAGCCATTCTGTCCTTTTTGCAGGCTCTACAATTCTTTCTTTATATTGCTGTTTACTTATGATGCTCCCACTTCTGTTTTTCATTTAAAATGCATTTTTTTTGCCTCTAGAAATTCGTCGCGTTTCGGGAATGATGCCCAACCAAGGCTTTGGGGATTTTGACAGACTGCGGCATAGAAGCCCCAGTCCCATGGCTTCATCAAACCTTATGTCTAATGTTGGTGGAACTGGTTTAGGTAGCTGGAACGGTCTTCCTCAGGAGGTTATTGTTTCTTCTTCTTTCTAATTGAGCATTTTTGTGTTGTATGATTCAAGGCTTGAAGGTCTTTTTTGATGCACTTGTTTTTTCTTTGATTATGCCGATCAAGATGGAATTTGCTTTCCAGTGACTTGGCATTTTGAGTAAATGACATACATGCAAAATAAAGGATTTCAATTTTTATTTTTATTTTTATTAGAATTAGGCTATAAATGCTGCTTTGAGAATTGCATGGGGAAATACTGCAATGCCACTTGCACTAAGTAATAGACTACTAGTTAACTTAGAGTTTTACTGGTTTTTGCTTGTGTTGCATTTTCATTAGTCACACATAATGATTAGCAATATATGCATCCTCCAAATTGTTGTAATGACCTTTCTTTTATCATATTCGTTGATTATTTTGAAACCTGAAGTAAATTTTATTTTGCTTGTGTCCCTTTGCCCACGCAACCTACATGCTTCTTTTTGCTTTATTGTACACAACTATAATTAGCTTCTAGATTTAACATCTGAGTTTTGAAAATTTTTTTCATGTGTGATACTCTAAATAATTACAGGATATCTGCATGTCAGACATTTAACACTTCTATCTTATTTGGTCAAACTGAACATAAACTTAATGCAGAGCAAAAGAGATTTCGTTAATAATTAAACTTCTCTTGTGGTATTATGCTAGAATATTTTAAAGCTGGATTGCTCTGGCTTATGGAATGAAATGGAGGATGTGAAATGTCTCTGTCCTGTGGTAGTTACTAGTAAGTTTAGGGTTTGCCTAATGTTTATGTACTGGAGAAACCTACGATTATCGGGATCACATGATGAATTCATATGAAAAAATAAGAATTACTTCAAGGACTTTGCAATATCCTCCAAAATGGTAATTTAAGTGTGCCAACTTACTACTATGTAGTATTCATAATCTAGGTCATACAATTTGAGATGCAAATATCAAGGTTTGATGAGATTTTTTTATGACGCTTTATGACTAAAATTACTAAAACCTAGGTATTCTGGGTATCTGTGCAAAAATAGCTAAATAGCTTGAAGGCACTATGACGGCAACATCTCTCTTAATAAAAGGTGGAGTAGGGCTCATGAAATAATTGATGCAAGTAGCTGTAAATCTATCTCAACCCTTTTGATGGGGAAAAATGGTGATCCAAAGAAAATAGTTGTGGGTCCATAACTGCTGAAGCTGGAATATTTGCCGGTGAACTTCACCTTACCCTGGCATGTAGAAGATTGGGGATTAGGACAGAAATTAGAGGTTTTAGATAGGGAGCCTGGCAAGAATTCGTGGTTAATAGCTAATGGTTTGTCTGAAACCTCCTATCCCCTGATTTTCTTCTTGCAACAAAGTCGAAATGAACCATTAAATCTGAAACTAACTTGTACTGAGGCGCTCTATTGATTTTAGAAATTATCTGCCTGTTCTAGTCATAGTAATTAAAGGCGGATTGAGGTGCAAAGGGGGTTTTGGAGCCTAGGGGCATGGTGCAAGTTAAAGGCTGAGTGAAGTGAGGTGCAGAATTAGAAGTAAATAAATAAATAAAAATGACTTTTAAAATGGAATTCCTAATAAAATTTGAACATATATCTGTGAAACTACATGATTGTAGAATTGAATATTCAAGTGTAATAGAAAGAAAAAACAAGAGGTAAAGAACATAATTCATACACGATGCTAACGGACGCATATATACTCAATTGTTAAACTAAATAATAATCCATGTCAAATACATAACTGATATTTCATACTTGATAACTCAACTAATAATTTGCACTTGATGTTGGACACCTAGAAACTAAATGTCAAACTAAGACACTCCATAGCCAACCCATATCACCTAAAACTCAACCTGAACCAAGTTTTGAAAAGATTTTTTGACAGCATATCCCCTAGAATATTGCAACTCTAGGATTTTGGGAAGAGAGGAGAAGAGGTGAAAAGAGAAGAAACATGGAAAATTTGGAAGAGATGCAAAAGACTCAAATAACATCTTATAGACATGTCTAATCTTTCGAGGGTTTTCTCTTCTAATCTTATAGACACGTCTCCTTTGAATCCTCCTCTTTTCCCTCTTCCAAATAATAACACGTTATTTAACTCATTCTCCTATTTTATGTTTTCCACCCTTTTATTCAACCTTCCGGCTAGACAAAATATGACTCAGAAATGCCTCATGAACAAAAGGGTGTGCCTTTTCTGTGCCTGGAAAACTGGATAAGGTGCGTGCCTTAGGTACTAAGTCCTCACCTGAAGAAAGTCACCTGCCTTTTTGGTTTTGAGGCTCCATGGCTTGCGCCTGGACCTAGGAGCGGTGCGCCTTTTACAGCTATGGTTTTAATATAGAGCTGGAAGGTCCTAACCAGCTCGATTCAGCAGGCTTGACGTGCTGAGTGATTGGGTCATGCGTGTCCTCCAGTGATATTGGAAACTTATATGGTGATTATTTTCATTATCTAAGCAATTTCTTGCTGTTCCATTTAGATGGACTTTGTTGCTTAATGAAATCCATCTAAGAAAGAAAGTTTATTGGGACAAGACTGAAATGATTTGTCATGGAATTGATTACTTTTGTTGGAATGTCTTTGTATTTGTTTTTATTATTGCTTTATATGTGTTAATGTTCCTGAATTTTTGCAGTTACCCTGTTGCTGTAGGTTTATAAGTTCAGTCATCTTCTTTTTCTTTCTTCTATCTGTTGATAATAGGTTTGGCAAGTATTGTTATAGGCTCATGCATGATAAAATGTTCTGAAGTCTCCTTGTTTTGTTTCTAGTTCCATGCTTTTTGATCCATAAACTGGCTGATCCTCGGGTCTTTTATTTCTGTGGTACAATATTAAAGTTGAATCTTTAATGCAGAGATTAAGTGGGGCCCCTGGAATGACAATGGATTGGCAAAGTGCACCTGCAAGCCCTAGTTCATACACTGTGAAGAGAATATTGCGTTTGGAAATTCCAGTAGATACTTACCCAAATGTAAGTTGTATGTTTTGCTTCATGTTCTGGTCTCATGTTAAATTCAGTTTAATAAGATAGAATCTTCTAACAAGCATTTACATTTGTGTTAGTTTAATTTTGTTGGGCGACTTTTGGGCCCTAGAGGCAATTCACTGAAACGGGTAGAAGCTACCACAGGCTGCCGTGTATACATTAGAGGGAAAGGATCAATAAAGGACCCAGACAAGGTAGTGCACTTGATGCCAATGAACATTCTTGACTGTTTAAATTTGTTCTTTTCAGTGAGGAATTCAGCTGACCTAACTGATAGGATATTGATGAATGGATTTCTATCCCCCCTCCTTCCTCTCTTCAACATTCGACATTTAGGGTTTGTTTGCTTTTCTGTTCCTAATATATTTTTATTTTATTCCATTTTGAAGGAAGAGAAGCTAAGGGGAAGACCTGGCTATGAGCACCTGAATGATCCACTCCACATCTTAATTGAAGCTGATCTTCCTGCTAATATTGTTGATATGAAGCTGAGAGAGGCGCAGAGCATTATAGAACAACTGCTTAAACCTGTGGTATTTATTCTACTCCTTTTATGAATACTACTGTATGAAATATAATGATTCCTAATCATTAGATTGCTGCTAGTGTTTCATGCACATTGTAGAATTCCTACTCTTTCAAATTCCAATCAATTCAGGTTTAACTATTGAACAATTGATTAACATGATAATGCTCTTATAATTCTGTTTTTTACTGAGGACTTAGTTAAAATATTTTTTTTTTTGGGTCCAATCTGAACTTAGTGCTGCTTAATAAATGCTGTTGAGAAGCAAATCCCACATTGGATAATAATAAAATAATCAAGATGAGTTCCAATACTCATCTCCTTTTGAGCACACTTTGTACGGGCACATGGACTTGAACATTGTATTGAAGTCTTATGCCCAAAACGGACTTGGATGCTGGAACCTGTGGTTGAGTCTCTGTTTAAGTGGAGCTTGCCTATTGATGTTTGTCTGGGTGACCTTAGTTAGTTGGTCCGTGTGTTGGCAAGTTTCAACCGGTTTGTCGATGTTGGGTCAGTTAAGATGACTTGTCCAGTTGCACTTGACGGGAGTTATGGGAAGTAAATTTCCATGATAAACAAAAATTCCCATTGAAAATAATAATAAAATGTGGAAACTGGAATGAGTACTGGATTTTGTACAAGTCTGTTGTTTTTGTGCAAGATGTATTTCTTGTATAGCTCCCCTGTACGTTAACAAAACCAAAAGAGATTATATTAGATATTGAAATGTGAGGTGTGAAGTGTTTAGTCAGCATATATTCATGTGCTTGTTTGATTGTAGAGATTGAAAAGTGAAGTTTTAAGTCGGTATATATTCATGTGCTTGTTGGGTAGTAGAACATAGAAGTAAAATGCCCATTGGAGTTGAATTACTTTACTCCTCAATAGCTTCTAGAATTTGTTCTTTGTAGAAATTCTGTCCATTTGCTCCCTTGAAAATTACTTTGAAATATTGGTCTAGTCGCATGCATGCAGCTAAGATTTTTGTGCTTGGAATTGGAAAAAAAGGTTTTCAATTCTTTGAAATTGAATATAGCTAAAATAGGGAGAAATGTGACATGAATTTTATAAAACAAAATCACTTAAATTTTTATGGCGAAGTTACCAATTTTGCTGTGTTCATGTTATGACTGCCTGTATAATGTGATTTGTAAATTTCTTTTATTCGCATTGCTCATACATCCCCGGCTGACAATAAATAGCATGTGTCAGTGTGCTTGCTGGGTAAGTATAAATTTTCAATTCCATTTTTAGGCTAAACTATGTTATTATCCATATGCAGGATGAGTCACAAGATTATATAAAGAGGGAACAGTTGCGTGAGCTGGCCATCCTGAATTCAAATTTCAGAGAAGAAAGTCCAGGGCCAAGCGGCAGCGTCTCTCCTTTCAATACAAGCGGGATGAAACGGGCTAAAACAGGACGTTAAAACATCAGCTCTCCAAGTTTTCATCTTGCACTACAATACATCTCAATTCAGAACAGCTATAAAGAAAAGAATAGACTAACAGTTGCTGTTGGTGAGGTTTCTGGTGGGGATTTCGTTTTATTTTTGTTTATTTTTTTCTCCCAAGATAAAAAATGGACAAGAATGAAAAAAAATCCAAGTGAAAAAAGAGAGGTTAGGGTTGAAAGGTCAGTTCTTTTAAAATTAAAATGTACAACAAAAAATAGATTCATTGGATTTATTCTTGCGTTAGCAAAACTTTGAGGGATTGTGGGAAAAATATAATTATGAGTGGGTTAGGTATTTTGAATTTTGTAGTATTGAGTTATAATTATTCGATTCTTTAATGATTTAATTTGGTGTCGAATTCAAATCTAACCACCTTTCAAATGATCCATTAACCTAATCTTAACATGGTTCCGTGATTTGAACCAACTCTTTGCAGGTGGATTGGACTGAAATCGAACCGGTTTCTTTTACTTATTTTGATTCAATTTTGGCTACTTGTGATGGGATGGAAAATATCATTTTGTTTTCTTTGCTAAAATTAATTATCTTTCAGGTATTAGACTAGATTCATTTCATTTTTATTCTAAACTTATTGGGAGGGTTTCTCTAAAGAAATTCACTAATTGTTAATTATTTTTATTTGAATAATTGTAAAGCTAAAAATTCAAACCCTCTAATACTAATGTAGGTTTAAACAGTTTTTTAAACAATATTGAATTGTAATTAGTTCTATTATAAATTATAATTTTAAGAAAAAATGGTAAAAAAATGAAAAATGTTGCAAAAGGTCAAATTTTAAAATTGAACATCCATTTACATTACGTTTTTTATGCAGTAAGATTCTAAATTCATTCATGATAATAAATAAGTTACAATTGAAATCAAAACTTATCCATAAATGTCTATTAAAAATCATAGATTATGTTTTGTGGCAAAATAAAAAATCAAAATATATAATCTTAATATGCAAAATTCATTGATTTAATTTTCATATTATCATCTATGTATCTAAGCCGAGAGTATAAAGATATAAAACTATATAATCCTAGAATTGTAGCAATTAAATTTTTATGAAATTAATATATTTAAATCTTTAATCGATGGAAAGTAAATATTTTAAAACGGAAAAAAGAGAAATCCGACCTGCCGGATTCGAACCAGCGACCTAAGGATTACAATCAGGCATTTAGCCACTACAGTCCTCCGCTCTACCAACTGAGCTAAGGTCGGACGATGTTTAATACTTAAACAAAATAGGATATCAATAATGAGCTGGTGAACTTGGAAAATTAAACGGCATCTTGCTTAGGGTTTTAGTTCTTTTAGTAATTTTGTCCGCATCAGTCACGCTATATAACGTTTATGTCCGCCATCACCAACTCTTCCTACGGCGTTAGCTTTCTTTCTCCGGCGGTTCGTGATCTTCCTTTCACAGAGTTTCTAATAAGTTCAGTATTTAACATTTAATTCTTCAGCTACTTACAGTGGCCGATCAAGGCTTACCTTGATCTGTCACCTACTTCCTTTCCATTTTCGAATACAGTAGGTTTGTTCTTATTACAATTTTTAGATCTTTATTTCAATCCAGATCTCTTTGATTATATTATTGATTTTATTTTATTTTTCTCTTGTTTGTTGTTTTAGCCGTTGAGTTTTGATCGTAAAAGATGTCTGCGGCGGCTCAGCTTCGTTGTTCTGCTTTTACAAGTCAATATCAAAAGAATTCTCGTGTTTCCAGTACAAATTGTCCTCCTCCTACTATTTCTTTCCCATTTTCAAATCCCCAAAATCGTTCTATTCACTTTCTAAAGCCGAAAAGAGAGTCCAAGCTTGAGCTTTCATTTGGCGGAGGCAATGGCAACAGTGGCATAGGTCGTGGACATGGCGGAAGCGGCGGCGGCGGCGATAGTGGAAGTTGGAGCCGTGGTTCTAATTTCGAAGATTCATCATCCTCATCAGGATTTGGGATTCTAGGTCTTTTCTTGAATGGATGGAGATCAAGAGTAGCAGCTGATCCACAGTTCCCTTTCAAGGTTTTAATGGAGGAATTAGTAGGTGTATCTGCTTGTGTACTCGGCGACATGGCATCTCGACCTAATTTTGGATTGAATGAGCTCGATTTCGTCTTCTCAACTCTGGTTGTTGGCTCGATATTGAATTTCACTCTCATGTACCTGTTGGCACCTACAGCTGCCGCTTCCAGCGCAGGTCTCCCTGCTATTTTCGCAAACTGTCCTACGAGTCACATGTTCGAACCAGGCGCATTTACTCTGATGAATCGACTCGGCACTTTTGTGTATAAAGGTACGATCTTTGCTACTGTGGGTTTTGCAGCAGGATTAGTTGGAACTGCACTATCCAATGGATTGATTTCGATGAGGAAGAAGATGGATCCAACTTTCGAAACACCAAATAATCCGCCACCAACTATTCTAAATGCAGTTACATGGGCGCTTCATATGGGTATCAGTAGTAATCTGAGATATCAAACTTTGAATGGGATTGAGTATTTACTAGCTAAAGGGCTCCCTCCTTTAGCTTTTAAGAGCTCAGTTGTGGTTCTTAGATGCTTGAATAATGTAATGGGTGGAATGTCTTTTGTTATATTGGCAAGAATGACAGGATCGCAGAGTGTCGGAGAAGCCAAACCGGCTGCTGTGGAGGAGAGGTCGGAGAAGGAGAAGCTACTTGATGGAGGAGAGGAGTTGCAGAGTAATCAGTCGACATTCAAGTGAGGCTTCTGGTTGTGTCTATATGTATTTATGTACCGAGTGACTGAGTGATAATAAAGATCCAAACATGATGGGTAGTGTTGTGTAGGATTTTTTTTCCCCTGATGATTGAGCCTTCATTTAACAGTTTAGATGTCATTTCAAACACATAAACTACATAAAACGATGGATGAATGAAACCATTGATTTTAGGGTTGTTCTTTGGATGTTCAATTTCTCACAGAAAGGTCGTTTTGTAGGATGTATTACACCTATCTCCTTTCTAATAAAAATGACAAAATCGAGAAATTTTGCAGTTGGGTATGCTTTGTAAAATGGGTTATTTGAGTAATATAACTGTACCTTTAAAGCGAGCACCTATTGCTGCAAAATTAAGTGCAAATTGTTTTCGTTTGATTTACAGTACGATGCCAAACTCAGCTTAATTGTGGCAGAAGAGAGCAGAAGAGAGGTTCGACGATTTTGAGGGTTGAAATGTGCACTATTCTTTTTTTTTTTTTTTAAAATATATATATATATATATATATATATATATATATATATATATATATATATATAACCTTAAAGCATTGCGCACGTGTGAATGCTTATAACTCGTGTACTAACAAATAAACGCACAAAACTTCAGAACTGTCTTGCGTTGATGGTGCTTGAGTTGTATGATTGCAGCCACCCACGTAATGGTTAGATAGATGGTAAGATTTGATTGAGATGTAGAAATTGGTTGCTGTTTCTAGTGATTGTGCGCATTTGAAAGCATTCTTCCATTGATGTACACAATTCTTTATTTGGATGTTTTTCCTCATTGTTCTAACAATAATTGATGTGTCTTAGTTTTGCTCATTGTGCGATGACAAGAAATCACAAATGGGTGCAAATAACTCACTCAATATTGCTTGCTTTTCATCTCATAAGATGCTCATTGTTTATGTCCACACATTCTTAGAAGTGATTATCATCCAACCCTTTTTGTTAATCAAAGATTATCCAAATTGATTATAAAACAACGTAAAGAGTTCTATACTATCATTGATGTCTGTAGATTCCACTTCAATATGCAAAAGGTAAATGTGATAACACACTCGACTCTTAATTCGAACAAAAGAAAAAAAAAACACTCAAATCCTAATATCTTGACATACTCGCAAGCATAAGGAGAAATTAGTACATCACAAAGAAACAAAAACATTATACATAAGAATCATAAAATATCCATCAAGCTAAAGGTCTTCTATCATCTATTTTGATTTTCAACATCATCCTACTCTACATGTAATCTAAATGGCATGTATATTTATAATTTCAAGGAAGAACCAAAAACAAAATCATTAAAGTCTCATCTAACAGCCTCTGGAGCAGAATTGCAGTATGGTGTGTGCAAGCAAACCAACTTCGTACATGCTAAACAGAGAGCAGCAAACCCGATTCCGATTGCAAGCCCTATGCTAGCTTTCCTCGTATCCAACATTAATGCTCTCGTAATTATCCTCCCAAAGCTTGGTATTAATCCTCCGCAGGCACAAACCATTACATGATCCAGACCGCTGTAGTCGATTCCTGCAAGAATGGATCCGATAGCAGATACTGGACCCATAAAACCTATTAAAGCTGCCGCTGCTAGTGCATTGTGCCAGCTGTCAGTAGCGCCAAAAATGCAGCTAGCAACAGCTGCACCACGGGGGAGTCCATGCAATGAGACAGGAAGGACCATGTGCCGACCGAGTCCATATGCTTTTGGTGCAGCCACCCCCAGTGCAAGCCCCTCCGCCAATGCATGAAAGGCAACTGCTCCACATGAAAGAAATGATTGAAGGGTGTGAATACTCATAGGAAAGCCAGTTACCATTGGTAAATCATTTGAAGATGCTCTTTTGCGATTTGGGAGACTTAAAATCATGGTGCTAATGACATGGAAAAAAGCCACTCCCAGTGCCAGCAAAAATACAAGAGGAATAATGCCCATCTTTGAAGACAAAAGAAGCTGCAGTGGTCTCCATGCACCGAGGACAAACGCAATTCCAGATGCTGTGCCCATAAGAAGAGCATGCTGAAGACGGAATGCAAGCGCAAATGTTACAAGGATGATGCCACCAAGCAGTGGCCCCAACCCAAAAAGCAATGAAATGAAAAAGCCTGAAGCATCCTCCGCACTGTAATGCAATGATGAGCGAGTTCAGTTCACAAATAATAAAGCAAATACAAGAACACTAAGAAGAGTAATAGGGTGTGGTTTGATATAAAGACATACTTTGTTGTTGGGGGGTGTGTGGGGGGAGAGAGAGGGAAGAAAGAACAACATCTTAAGTGTATTTAAAGAATATATTGCTGGTTGAGCAAAGCCTTGATGCCTAAGTAATAAGTACTAAATCACAAATGATGGTCTTCTAAAAAAAAACAAAAACAAATGATGGAACTAGTAAGACTTGGGGGGATTTTGGTAGGGAGTTGACAAGAGATTAAGAATTAAGGATAATAATTAACCTGTTTGGATAAATTTAAGGAGTTAAAGATTTAACCTAATAGATATTTTTTACTTATCGAGTAAAACATTAAACTAAGGGGAACTAGGTTAACAAGAGGCCAACAAAATATAATACTTTATTATCTTACTTTGATTTCAAAAGATGCTTAATGCACAAAATCAGACAGATATGGTCCAAAAAAAGATTTATTTCAGAAAATTAAAGTTCCATGGCAACTCACTTATAGGCATGGTTGAAATTCTGGAACATTAAGCTTAGTGCTTCCATAAATGCAACAGATACTGTAGCAGCTGAGGCCACTTGAGAAGGAGAGGCTTCCTATAACAGAGACTATAAGAGATTAACATCATATGCTATTAGGAAAGTAAGAAATAAAAAATAAGCAGCAAAATTCAGGTTCATGTACACTTAAAGGCTTTCTAAGCTTTAGGATTGCAAGGCCCCCTCTGTGGCATTAAGAATGTAAGAAATCACAAATAAAGGTTTATGTGCGCTAAGCTTTATGCCATTCATCATAAAAATTAATGAGCAGACTCCTGCTAGGTTACACAACAACTAAAAGCTTTAATCCTGCTAGGTTAGCCCATGAAAAAGATAATAAGTTCATTTCATTCAAAATATGACCCATTTTCTAAGCTAAAAGAGCAGCAAGGCTAATATTGACCCCTGAATCTCATAATAATATATATTGGATGACCAGCACACAAAGAAATGGAAACAAAATAGTAGAAAAGGGCAGGTTATTGTGAAAGAAATTCAAAGCATTCTGAACCTAGCACTTAAATCTGGATTGGATCAACCAAAAAATATAAATTCAGTGAGACTTACCTTGAAAGCATCAGGGAGAACTTCTGCAATGACCATCCAAATCATACATCCAGCAGCAAAACCAGTACAAAAAGGCAGGAACTTGTTAAATGCATCAGCACATATGAATGAAGGAACAGCTACAAGCGGCTGCAGGGAATTGATTTAATTAGTCAGCAGCTGAGAAACCAACTGAATTTTATCCCCACTTCATACATGATCATAAATGAAAATTTAAACATCTTGTTTAACATCAAGTTTTATCCTTTGGAAATGTAAAACTACGCACATGCTTGCATGGTTAACAAACACATGCACTTCATAATGTAAGGTGGGGAGCAGCAAACCTCAAGACATACACAGAACAAGGCAACTCCATTGGATTAGTTAACTTTGCATTTTAAAGGCTGAAACTGGCATTATACCATCAGTATCATCTTCCAATCTTGCTGAGCTCCTTGCCCCTCACTTCTTAAAGAGTTCAATGAACAGAAAATACGAAGAAAGGAGTAGAGAAAGAAAATGCAACTTGGTTTGCTAAATTTAACTGCAAAGCCCATCTCAACCATGAACACCTTAAGTGTGAAATATCTCAGCCTCAATCATCATTAGGTTGGGTAAATTGTTTGCCCAACCATGCTTTCTATTCGATTTTCTCAAATGTAGATATTGAAGTTCCCAAAATTTCCTGAACAAACAATTTATGGGGGTCGAAATTGACCAAATTGCACATTCCTTGGTGAAATATGATAACAGAAGAAACTTCAGCCAAGCGAAGAAATCTAAAGACAGGCTCGCAGCAAATAAAAATGACTTCTCATGCAATGAGTTTTAGGTTGATAGAACAAAATCTACAAAGCAGCCCAAGAGTACTGTACAAAACAAGACAATTCACCAAGCATTATCCTATAATCAGGTTAAAGAACCATACAAAATGTATAGCTTGTTGATTTACTTAATTTGATTTCTGTTTAGTTTTAGTAATTCATATAACTAACAAAGTAACTTACGCATCCATTAGTGATTGTCAAATTAATGTACCAAGAGTCATAAAAAGCATAGGTTATTACCTGAGGTAGAGATGTAATCACACTCCATAACATTGCATTTTGTGGAGAAACACCTCTCGATGCAAGAACCATACTAACAGCTAATCCCTCTGGTATATTGTGCACAGCAATTGCCAAAGTCACCAAAAGTCCTTGAGAAAAACCTTTTGAGCCAGCAAAGGAGACTCCAACACCAGAACCCTCTCCAAATGAATGAAGAGTCATGATTCCAATAACAAGAACAGCTTTGGTTGCATCAGTGCCTTTGATGTCCAACATACTTACTTCCCCATATTGTTCAAGAAACTGAAACCCAGAACGAAAATACAACATAATGAGATCTAAATACAGAAGCAAATACAACCAGCAAATGTGCAAACATATCAATAGGTTGATTTCAAAAAGTTGATAAATAAAAGGTGGATGTAATTATTCAAATTGGAGATAAACTCATTTTATTTCAACTTCCTATATTCTTTCAGTAAAAACGTCAATGCCAACATGCATGAAATGAATTTCAGCTAAGAAGATAATGAAGTTAATAGTTGAACATGGGAGTCCACTCGCACCTTCTTGCAGAGTATAATAAAAACTCCACCAGATAAAATCCCAATTACAACCCAATTACCCGCACCATGCTCTTTCCCTTCCTGTATGAGGTCAAAGCTAGCAGCCAACATCACTCCAGCAGCCATTCCATTACATAGACCAGCCCACTGAGGATTGAGCTCTACAAAAAAGAACGGAACTGCACCTAAACCAGTTGCAGCAGCCATTGCCAAAGTAAATAATGCAACAGTAGATATTGAAACTCTCTTGTAACTTCCCTTCCTGTGACCCAGACCATCTGTGCTCTCAAAATCAATGGTAGTCTCGGTACCAGTGCCATCTATAATAACATTGTTCCCTACATTTTTATGTGGGGCAGACCGATGCGTTCCTAAAAGTTCACTTTCAGACTCTGCCCAAACACAGCCAAAGAGTACTAAGGAGAATAGGATATACAACAAGGCTTTCCTGAAAATGAATTGCATCTTTGCAATTGCAAGCACCACTAAAACAATTTGTTCTTCATACAAGATTCATCATGTAAATTTAGAACTCTCTACAAAATACTTCACTGCAGATAAACCCAGGACAATTTCCTGTCAATTCTTGATGGTAGATGGCCCCAAGACAGCGATAATAGAGAGTCCCAAATTCCCTGCAATACGCCTGTTTCAATTTCGGCTGCAATTTTACAACAGAATAGAAATCATTAACTGAATCATTTCTTGAACAATAACAATATTAGTTGGATTGTTAAACAAAATGATCTTATCTACAAATTTTACAAAATGAAAGAGCCAATTTTGACCTGAGATGACTATTCTGGGAACAATTCATAATGTATTAATGATCCCAAAGAATTCCAAAACTTATTGTATAAAATTAAACTAGAAGTCAAATAGATAACACAGATAGGTCTAAGTTTCCCTCGTAAACCACTTTAAAAATAAATAAATAAATCAAACTACCAACATCATATCTGAAAAGGGTTTCTCATATAAGTTGAAAACTCATAAATGAAATTAAAATTACACATTACCTAAATCTAATTCGAGATTCAATTCACTTCACAGCTATCCGTATCTGGGAAACACATAAAATGTAAAACGATAATTGAAAAAAAAAAAACTCAAAATTCCACACCATAATTAAAACTCAGAATTCAAGTAACAATCTAAATATAAAGTTCAAAAGATAGAAGACTTACCGGTTAAACAAAGCAATCGAAACAGAATCCAAATCAAATAAAAACAAAAAGAGAAGCTTCTAAAAGGAATTATTATGATTATAAACTCTGGGTTGTGATTTTGAGGGATTTTAAAAAGTGAAATATAAAATCTTTATGTTAGCACGTTGTTTTTCTTATCCCTCAAAACCACAGAAATGGAAAACAGCGTCTTCTTTAATCTGAAAAAGATATGGCTTTGCTTTTACAGAAAAATAAATTTTAATTTATATTTTTAAATATTTATTTATTACAAAATATTATAACGACGTAAAGGAAACAACTGGTTGACACGCGATGGAAATGGAATATCCGGCATTTGCTCGGGCAGAAAGACAAAACTGCACCGCGAACGGATAATACGACATGTCGTTGATCTCTTTAAGGTGGGAAAGCCCTAAATGAGTTGACTTGTGTGTTTGGTGCTAGTGTGGAAAATGGTAGGAAACAAAGAGAGAGAGAGAGGGCAAATGAATAGGAGAAGAAAATGGGTGCGACAAAATATTGGGAGAAAAAAAAAGTTTGTAATTGTACCTTTTTCTATTAATTTATTATTTAAAATTTTTGTTTTATAATTATAAAAATAAAAAATAAATATACTAATGATGTGTTTGGTAAAACTAACAGTTTGAATATTTGTTACACGCTAAAAATCTATAAAAGTTAATTTTTTGAATAAAATGCTATTTGAATAGTTAAAAGAAATTTAAACATTAATTTTGTGAAATTATAAAAAAAAATAATTTTTGACATTGTTACATGTTTGAGTGAAGGGAGGACCACAAGTTTTGTTTGATAGACTATTTTGTAAAAATGGTAATATACCAAAATTTTGTGAGTTATGATAGGTAAAAGGGAAATATATATTTTACCTACCATAAATTAATATTTATGGCAACATTATTTGGACATATTTTAATTTTTTCATAATATTAATTAAAATTTTTATATGGATTAAAATCCTAATATTGAGATATCTATTTTGTTCATTAGAAATTTGACTGAAAAATTTTATCATAAAAAATATACAAAACACAATCAAGAGTTGGGTGTTTAATAAGTAAGCAAGCACTAACTAAAGATTTATTTATATATGTGAGGTAGTTGTTGGCTACAACATGCTTAGCTTCAGACTGAGCTTGCAAATACAGCTGTTCCTCAAAATCCCTTTGACTTAGAAATATTTTTTGCTCAAAAGGGTACCACATGATTCCTTCATATTACATTATCAAACCCAAAATGTTCCAACTCAAACCTCTGGAGATCATTTCATTATCACAAATTCATGATCAAGGCTCTGCCTTCTTCATAGACTGCATAAAAATTCTTGTATTGTATGACCATTAAGACAAAAAGAAAATGAATTCTTTTCCCGTAAACACGAATGGGTAACAATGTATGAAGGAAAAATGAACAGATTTTTATTGAGAAATGTCAGATCACATGTTTTTATGTGAACTTTCTATCAGGATTACAAAATAACAACAGCACTTCCATTTGTTTTGTACACTTACTGTGTTCAAAGGGTCAAAAAGAAAGACTGAGGTATGAACCTACTTTACAGCTGCCTAAATTCGATGTAACGCATACAAAGGAAACTGCACTCATTTTTAGAGGATTTCGAGAAGTTGAAACATACATACATCATACATTATACATGAGGGCTAACTTTGCATCAGCGGGGTTTAACAGTGGGAGTTACACCGCTTATAAGATCACTTCCCGAAACACTGGCTGACATATATGGATCCGCATTTGTACTGAACAAAGATGATGATTCTGATGTTGTATTACCAAAATACGTGGAAGTTGATTTCCCAGAAGTGGATTCTGAAAAGATGGAATCGGTTTCTGGGTTTGGCATCAGTTGGAGTATGTTCTCTAGCTCCCTTACTATTACTGACGTCGATGGCCGATTCTCTTGCCTGTCGTTGCAACAAGCAAGGGCCAAAGCTATAAATCTCTCCATGCAATCAGATGGATAAGAGCCCATTCTGCTGTCTATGATGGAGAAACTTATACCTGACTGATGAGCCATATTTACCTGGAAAAACAAAATGAAACAAACTCGTTGAATATGAGAAATTCCCATTTTGCCATCTACCCAAATGTTACGCAGTTGTTAGTTCCCATTTTTCCTAGGTCAAATGAGAAATCTAATCAGTTACTCCGTAGACCTGTTCACAAGCTGGTTTATGCACCTTGATCTTGGGGGGGCATCTGCAAATTTTAGCTTGGCCCCTTGAACAGGTCTAGTCTGTGATGTGTTCATCAACATGGTTAAATGTCATCACTATGTAATTACAGAAAAGGCCTTCAGGATATCAATGCAATTACATAAAGTACCTCTCGGACAATGTTTTTGCCATGTGATATTGGATGCAGTCCAGTCAACATCTCCAGAAATACAATCCCAAGGCTATACACATCACTTTTGTCTGTTAACTTATGGGTCAAGAAATATTCTGGATCAAGGTATCCCTGAAAGTAAATAACAACAAAAAGTATCATGTCAAATATAGAAAATGGAGGTAATTAAATCCCATATGGCATCTCGTAACATCAGAAAAATCATGTCCAAAAACAATGAGAAATTGCATCACTTAGAAGTTCATTCATCAGCATGACTAGTGTCAAATAAAATTCATGGCTACTAAGTTTACAACAAGATATGACATGTTGCGGCCATCTATGTTCTACAACCTGTCTCTGAAGTATTGAGACTGGAAATTGAATGTCAAGTTCACTCTAAAGTTTCATGCATCCTGCAATATTAAGTAATCATGGATGCTAGCACATCTTTAGGGGTTGTCCTGAGCCCTAACATTTTCGATATCTGATCGGTGTTATTTTAGCACAGAGAACCAAAAAAGTCTACCCAGGAGAAAAATAAAACAACTTGCTGTTTGTTTGCAATGAAGTGACTTCAATTAGCCAAGTATAGATCCAGATAAATACTATTCGAGCATCACGGTTTAAAGGCAATATCCCACTTCACCAACCCCACTATAATGGCTATTTAGAAAATAAATTTTGCAACATTCAAAAGGCCAATCATCCATTCTTAACCAATAACTCTTTAGCACTTACGCAAATAACTGAGTTGAACTTACCGGAGTTCCCTTCACCACTGTGGATACATGATTAGGCAAATTCCCTTCTTCATCAAGGACAGGAGCTAGACGTGAGAGTCCAAAGTCGGCAACTTTAGCAGTGAGCTTGGAGTCCAAAAGTATGTTGCTGGACTTGATATCCCGGTGAAATACTGGGGGATTTGCTTCAGTATGGAGGTAAAGAATACCCTTAGCTGAACCTAATGCTATATTTAACCTCTTAAAGAAGTTCAATTCTGTAGCTTTAGCTGCATATATACATCAATTGTTAGCATCTAAGTTCTCATATTATCTTTCCTAAATTATTTATGCTTTAGCTGCAGAAGATTATACATATTTGAATTATAAGCAAAAGCGTATATGTTTCAATTGCATCAAAAGAAAGAATATGGAATATGCAAACTGGCAATGTAGAATTGTTGGATATAATGACTGATTGTGACCTTGGTTATCTATTATTCACTCTATTCTAACAGTAGTAGATAAAGCTTCTTAGTGTGAACCTGCTTAAATGTGAATCTATTACATAGTTTACCATTTAAATTGGTGATTACAGAAGCTAGATAACTAAAACATGTTTCTGAGAATATCATAAAGCCTTCAAAGAGATAAGAGCCATAAGTTTCACGGATTTTGGTACCTGAAAGCCAGTTCCTCAAGGTGCCATTTGGCACGAACTCATATATCAGCATCTGTCATAAACAAAGAGCATGGAGGAAAACTTTTCATCTACAATCAAGACAATTAATGCATACATAAAAATTTAAATATCGGAACATGTCATGTTATAGCAAATTATTACTTAGCAAAAAGACAAATGAAGTTTTTCTAGGTTGTTTATTATACGTTTGAAAAACATCTTCATTCAAATTCATCACAATTAAAGGGCCTCTGATGCCTGCACAGAAATTGTTCCTTTATAATTGAGTGAGAGGATGAGATATATTTATCCAGATTTTAATTAAAGAATGTATTCATAGAAATGGCAGGCCTTGTCCTGGAACTGGTACTGCTTTTACTTAAGGCAGAACCATGTTCCAATCTTGAATGGCCATTACATTCAAGGCATTGCCAGACCATAAGAAGCCAATCTTCGGAAGATAGATCCAATCAAGTGCCAGAGCCCGTATTCCCATATGAATACAATAAATCTTTATAATTCAGAAGCCCTTCTCATTCAATTTAAAAACATTCAAAGACAGCAAACAAAGAAGATATGAAATGACATCTAAGTTTTCAAAATTACCTGCTCCCCCTCTTCATCACAGTATCCAACTAATGAAACCAGATTTCTGTGATGTAACCTGGATAACAATCTAATCTCATTTAAAAATTCTTTTTGGCCTTGCAAGGAACCTTCTTCAGCTCGCTTTATAGCCACAATTGTGTTGTCTGCTAAAATTCCTTTATAAACCTTTCCATAGCCTCCTCGACCAACAATAGTTTTACTATTAAAATTTTCAGTAGCCAGGACCATTTCTCTATAAGTGAAGGATTTCACATCATCAATTTTCATTGATAATTTGGATGCTGCAATGAAACAACAATTTTTATGCTTTCATCAGCAATAGCTACAAATAATTTTCATTGATACAATCTAATAACATTAACTACTAACTAGTTCTCTTTAGTCTCAGCATAGAGCTTACATAACCGTTTTCTTGACAGATTCCGATGGTGTCTAGCATGCCTTCTCACAATGAGAATTGTGACAGTTATAGATACAATTAAAGTGCAAATAATTACACCTATTATAATGGCTGCCCAAACCCCTTTACTGATTCCTTTCCCTTGACTGCTGAAACTCACTGTTTGTGAATAAGAAACACAAAACACATACTATCATTAGTTTTACGATTGTGAGACAAATTTGTTTAATAGAAAAATTTCAAAGCCAAGAGAGATTCTGCTGTTTCAATTTTTCCGAGGCACAGCTTAGCCTGCTCTCAATATCAGATTCTGATAGCTATGCTGCTTATTGCCTTATTCTATAAACTGGGTATTTCAAATATGATAAGGCTATGTACATAACTTTCGAGGAAATACCATTGAATCTTAGGAGTTGAAGATATATTGATGTTTTTTCAATTACTTTTAGATTATCAGCATAAAAGCACATGGATGTTGTTGTGGCAGAAACCGGTGATGGAAATTTATGTTGATGCAAGAATTTGTAAAAGTAAAGATGTGCAGTTAAAAAACAGAAATCACTTTTGGGTCATAATAAATATAAGGTGTGATGGCTACCTTGTTCAAAACTGCAAAGTCAAAGCCAACGGAAATCTTAACAGGAATTTGGTGCAAGGAAAACTATTATAATAAAATAGAAGACATGAAACCGGTGGTACTACAGCATAATATTCAGCCATCTGACATGCCATTGTGATCCAAGTGGCATTTTCTAAACAGAAAGTAAAGAGGATGCTATCCGATTCATCACCAGTTGGTGAATGATTCTGTATTTCACTCTGGCTTCAAAAGGAAATACAGTTTCAAGTACTTACTTTGTGAATAAGGTCCAAGAAGAGTGAAGTTGAGAAGCTCATATGGTCCAAAAAGATCGGTCCGAGGAAAATCCCATGTCATGAACATGTGTCGAATCCACTGAACCTCACTTGCATTAAATGCGTTAGAATGCGCATCATCCCACATAGGAAAAATCTTTAAATACATATTTAAGCGAGGACCTTCTTCCCAAGACACCGACTCAATATATATTTGGCGAAGGTCCAATTGAAGAGCACTAGACAAGTACTTCTCAAATTGATATTCATATGGAGTAAAATAAGAAAAACTGGGGCTCTTAAGCTGGTATCCAATTCTAAGAGGTGCTGCACAAAAGCATTTAACAGGGGATGTTGGGACATATTCAAAGAAATTTTCTGTAGGACAAGCCTGAATAGGACATGTCGTTGTAGATGTCATTAAACTTTCAGGGGTTCCACCATCTTCTGAATCAGATCCACAGAAATGGCTGATATTTTGCAAGTTGGATTTATTGCAGATAGGATTACCACCCAATCTGAAAAATAACCACTAAAGCAATGAGACTTTTGTTGAAACAAATAAAGCCAACC
This sequence comes from Croton setiger, assembly GCA_948099555.1. Lineage (NCBI taxonomy): Eukaryota > Viridiplantae > Streptophyta > Magnoliopsida > Malpighiales > Euphorbiaceae > Croton > Croton setiger. The sequence continues at coordinate 23,199 of CANUEY010628034.1, forward strand.
CCACATTGCATGCTTGGTTCACCACTCATGGAAAAAAGTATAAAATCAAAAACCACAGAATAGCAGAATACTATTTCACTAGAAAAATATGTAAGATAAAGTTAATAAAACAACGTACAAAGCATCTTGGAAAGTAATGGCATCATACTAGGCTATTGGCTATGAATAACCATGCAGAATATTACCTTAAGGTAACATTATCAGGTGTGTTTAGTTCCCCTAAAATGTTTGACAGTAAATTGTTCCTGAGATCACTGCATTTGTTTTTGGCATGGAAAAGAAAAGTAAGCAAGATTCTGCATTTTACAGAATTTGATATATGAGTGATTGCTGAAAATTCTCAATCGATTTGTGTGCATTTCTTCAGTCTTACATTATAAGTCTGGCGTTTGAAATTAAGGACATGTTTGGCCAGAGGTTAGCTGGAATAGAACCAAGTAAGTGGTTGTTTTCAAGTGACCTGTAAATATGATTTAGAGTATGAGTTACAATTCCAGAACAAAAATTTCAAAACTAAAATAGAAAGTATCTCACAATCTTTGAAGAAAAGGAAGGTTTGAGAAGCTTCCAGGTATAGATCCATTAAGTTGGTTGTCAGACAGATCACTGCAGTCAACAACAAAAATTCCTATGTAAAAGACTATCTCGAACATAAATTAAGTATGCCATTCATATATAGCATGAATAGAGGAGTTGCTTCTACTGCTTATACTGTTTTGGAAACATATAAAGTGAAGCAGTGAAGCTAAGATTAGGAATCAATAAGCATAATCAAATTGACAGTTTATAAGTTTGGTTTGCTTTTCTGAAAGAACAATTGACAAGCCTACAGCACTGTACTTACATGGTTGTAATATTAGCAGAGAGCATCGACGGAATAGGTCCAGTGAGGAAATTCTGGCTCAAATCCCTTATTCATGATCCGATAACAAGTTAAACATACAAATCAAAATGCAATAGCACAAACAGAAGGAAAACACATTGTTACAATAACGGTAACAGCTTACAGATAGAATAGATCTGTTACGCTGCTAAGATCAGGAATAGGTCCATGCAAGCCACAATTTCTGAGACTTCTACCTTGTCAAACAGAAAAGGTGAAAAAATCAGCAGTAAGGCATTCATGAATTGATTTACACAATCAGTTATTCCTGTCAAGGATTTTATATGGTAAGTCATAAAAGCATACAGATTTCTCCTCCAAGTGAAATGTAAATACCTACAGAAGCAGAGTTAGTTTAATAACTCTTACAATTTTGCTAATTTGGAAAGATTGCCATAAGTAGCCGGAATTTCTGACCCATTGAAGTTGTTGTTGTCAAGTTGACTGCAGGGAAGAAAAGAAGGTACTGGTCAATGAAAGAAGGAAATGTATCATGCATCAAGCCACTGAATGCTACCTAAAGTTTTTAAAAGTGCAAGATCATATCATCTCAGAAATGAGATTCTTTTACGTTACAGAGAAGTGAAATATGAGAGAACATACAGAATGCGCAATTCTGGCAAGTCTGCGAGCTCTGGAGGAAGATGTCCAGATAACTTATTGTTGTCCAAAAGCCTGCATCAGATTCACATATTCTCTGTTACCAGTCAAAAACATTCTACGATATCAAGGAAGTTCAAACAACAAAATGCAATATCCATATGACTCACAAGTGAATAAGAGTGGATAATTTGGACAGCTCAGATGGAATTTGACCACTGATGGAGTTGTTGTTAAAGTGGCTGCAAAATGTACATGTAATCAGAAAACACATGCAAAAAGGCCCGTCTCTTTGGCAATTTCAAGCAGGAGTCAGTTGAATATCCACTTACAGGTGCTTCACACTGCTCAAGTTGGCAAACGACTTTGGTATTGAACCCGAAATTTCATTCTGGTCAACTTGGAATCTATTTAAATTTGATAAATAGCCAAGTTCATCAGGTAAAGGCCCAGAAAATTTATTTCCATTCAAAAGCCTGCACAAAATATAAGCCAGAAGGAGTAATAGAAAGTGAAATACTGTTGAAATTCCATTTGATGGATAATAATTACTTTGAGTTTCATAAATCCGAAAGCAATGCGAAGGTTTCATTCGGATAATAATGATAGTATTATGTCAAACACTTTCTTTTTCAATTACCGACAGATCCTTCAAAACAGTAGTAATAAAGTGAACTCCACGATGAAAGAGTCACTTGCATGTTGCAGTATCATTTCTTTAAGAATTTATAACGGATGAAGAAGAGAAGATATATTAGGAGAAGAAAGAACTGTACTGCGTTAGGAGCTTATCATTCAAACTGAATCAATGTAGAATCAAACTTACAGGAGTTTTAAAGGCGAAATGTATCCTATCTCCTTTGGTATGCTGCCACTCAAATCATTCCACATAAAATCCCTTGCAAAAGGGAAAAAATTGGCATTAAATCATTCAAAGAATTATATCCCCAGAAATCAGATTAGTATTATATTATGTCACTCACAATATTTTCAATTTAGTTAGTTGGCCAATCTGAGGAGCTAAATTTCCTGTGAGATTAATGTTCAGCAGATGACTGCATCAAAACTGACCAAAGGTAAATACTATTATACTAATAACTGAGATCGTGTAACAACTAAAGAAATATCCAAGGAAAGAAATTGCATAGTGGAAATGAGGTAGTGTCCACACCAAAATAACCACTGATCTAAGTGAAGTATAAAATACTAGGTATCAAAGGGAATGGATATGAAGAAAGAAAGCAGAAAAAGGCCAGGAAACAACGTACAGTTCCTGAACATGTAAGTATCCATCAGTTCCAATTTTATCATAACACCCAACTCCAGTCCAATTTGATGTACATGGATCTCCCTTGCCCCAGTTCCTCAAATAATTCATGGGATCATTCAGACTGTCCCTTACTTGGAGCAATGCATTGACTGCAAAATGAGACAAAATCAGAAACATGTTGCAAAGCATGCCTCCCCAAATAAGCAATAACTTCCTATGTTACAAGGGAATTTGGAAGTAAGAACAGAATATCTCAACTCATTTAAGACTGGGTTGAGAAATTGGAGGTAACTTCCCAACGTATTAATGGTGTAGTACTTATGCCAAATTCAAAATTTGAGAAAAAAATTCACCTTCAGAGGGAACTGTAATTGAAGTTTGGGCAATTGCAAGGAGCACCAAGTAAAAACATATCACCAAGAAAACAAATCCATAGATTCCTAGCTGCAACATCTCTAAGAAGCCTACATAAATTAAAAAAGAAGGCAAAAATAAAGAGTTGGTATCAGATTTAATGAGATACCCAAGTTGGCAAACGAAATAACAGTCAGTACCCATTAAACCCCAGGGCTCAGAATGAAGAAAAACCGACAAAAAAATAACAAAAGGTCCTTACTTTAGTCATAAAAAACAAAAGGGTAATGCTTTTAAAGTGAAACCCAGCTTTCTGTGTTGTGGAATAAAAAAAATTCAGACATCAAAAGCTTGAATTTGAGGGAATCAATTAAATTTAAGAAAGGGCATGCGGAGAAGGTAGCTTGATACACGTTCATCGTCCATTACTCCACATTAGAAAACGAAAGATAATAAAAAATATTAAATGCATTCTGTTTGATTGTTCCGCAAAACTTAAAATTTGCCATTACAAAACAGACAGAGCGACTCTTCCCTTGGCGGCTTTTAGAGCGAGAAAGAGAGAGATCGTTGACTAGTGGCAGCGGTAAAGCTGATGCTACTTACTACTAATTACTGTAACGAAGAAGACAACCTCCAAAACAATATTACGCAATGTCGCAATGCCTTATCTGTCGGGGGGGTAATACGTGTTGTGTGGTTTTACTTCGGTTCAACTAACTTTGCATATGATATTTAGTTTTCATAATTTTCTTTTCTTAAACTAAGGTAGTTTTATTCATGAACATGCAGGCGACTATTTTATATTTTCACGTCATCGGAAAATTTACTGGATCTTAAACCCATGTCATTAAGGGAGGTATAGATGGGTTGTCTGATTAATTTATGATGATAATGGTAGTTGAGAGAGTAGCGTAGAGAGCATCTCTGCCTGGACATTGACTATATATCAATTCAATTATTGAATCTTGCTTTCTTAATCTCATTTTTCAACAATTATTTATTTATTAATGATAATTTGTTTCTCAGTTCGTTGGCCAATCCTAATTTTTTCTCACCATTTTTCAGCTCTCTCTCGTTTTAACCTGCTTTTAAGTTACCTATATTCAATTTTTAGGAAAAAAATTATTTATTCTTTGTGTTTTGTATGATATCAGTATTTCAATTTTTTTATTTTTATAAATATAATTTATAAGCCCATACAATTTGTATGTATTTAATTAAAATATATTTCTTTCCAAAATTTAAAAAAAAAAAAATATTCTGCTAATTAAGCATCATTGCGTCCAAAATTACGAGAATATTATGTGTGAGCTAAGGAAATATTTTTTGAATTTTTAAAAGGATAAAATAGTAACATTATAAAAAATAAGGACTAAATAATTTTTTTCACTCAGTTTTATTTTATCATCTTATTTTAAAAATATAAACATGATTACTTTAATTTATAATAAATTATTTATAATTACTATTTTCCTTGCGAGCAATATTTTTTCCTTATTTATCTTTGTTCATCTTCTCATGCACGTAGAAATATTTAACAAGTAATAAAACAGCCAACGTTGTTTTGCAAAAATAAGATGAGAATTTGGAAAAAAAACTAAATAATTTCATAAGTAATTATTTTAATATGGTTAATAAACCCCAACTTGTATGTGATATTATAATTTTTTTAATTTTTATTTTGTTAAAATAAGGTAGATATTTATTTAGGTGAGAAATCACTATTTTATATTTTCACATCGCTGACTGAATTTAAAGTTTTGTTTATTTTTCTTGGCACTATATCTTCTTCCACGTTTTATCAAAAAAGAAAATATCTTCTTAGACTATTCTATTCTATATTCGAGTGAATTAAAAGTTTTGATTTTTTTCTACTTCTACTGAAATAGAGTTTAGTACAAACTGATTATTTATACGAAACATAAGGCCTAAATCATCAATCTTATCTTATTTTCAAAATTTATATATGATTATTTTAATTTAAATTTTATTATTACTATTTTCCTTGCAACCCCTTATTTATATTTGTTCTCTTGTAGTAATATTAAACAACGAACCATAAACACAGCCAATGTTGTTTTCAAAAAAATAATTTATTACTAACTATTGGTTACAGTGGTAATGCAAATTGCAGTCCCAACAAAGTGAGAATTCATTACCTTGGGGAAAGCATTGTTTGTGAAAACATTCCAAATAGGCCATAAGCACAGTTAGATTCATACAAAACTCTGCACGGTGATGCTAATAATAATAATAATAGTAACACTACTCATTCCATTTTATATGTAAACAAACTTATCCTTTTTTTTATGTTCAATTTATATAAGCAAACTTATTTTATTGGAAACTCAAAGTCAAAAGACTAATTTAGTCTATAATAAAATAATCATTAACAACGAGAAATAACATTATTCTTTAATTGTGAGGGTATACTTGAAATAAATTGATAAGTGAAGGTAGTTTAACTAACTTTCTTAATTTTTACGAATTAATAAGAACCAAGGTTGTGCTATATAAACAAAATCAGAGGGAGTATATAATGAAATATTAGTTTATTACGTCTTCCATGTATTTTGATGAAAAGCGCAGAAATAAGAGTGAACCAATGTTCCTCCTATTGAGCTGGAACTTCACCACTCTTTTAAAACCAAGAACCCATTTGTTGACACAAGAATATACAACACCTGAGCTACTCACAAGATTGCTAATATTTTGGGTACCAAAACATACCTTTAATGCCTTCCGGGTCAGGTTCAAAACCTAAATTCCGATAGAAGTCTATAACTGCAACAGTTTTGTGAAAACAAAACAAAAAAAAAAAATAATAAGGTGAACTCCAAGATTGTAAATAATAATCTAATTTTCTTTTAAAAAAAAAAAAAAGAAAAGAAAAAGAAACTAGGGCAAAAATCAATAGACAGCATGAATGCATATCCCAAATCAGATCAAGATTCCCAACTGATGCACATGGCAAGGAAGTGCATAACGATAATGGGTAAAGTTAACTTTTACTGCACCAGGCTACTCATCCTCCACCGCCAAGCGGAACCTCCTTTAAAGGTTAGGTAAATATAAAAGTTGAGAACCTGGGTTAGTGTAATATTCATGCTATAACACAGCAGCCCCCTACATGCAGGCAAAGCACATCTTTCTTTTTTAATTGAGAACCAAATATTCTATAAAGCCTTGCCCTTTTGCTTATTGAGAGCCAGGGCACATGCCAGTAGTAGCAAAAGACAGGCATAATGGACTAGGCCTCCTCTATAAAAACCAATAAATGTTTGGAGATATTATACCTTGACTATCTGCAAAAAGTGTAATGTTGCCAATGTCCCTTTGAAGAAGAGCCCTAATAAGCTTTTCAATAAGAGCCTTGCCAAGACCTTGGCCCTGGATACGAAAGGCATTGTTAAGAAGCCTAAGTTTGCATAGAACCTCAAAATGGAATTCTAAGAAAAAAGTAAAAGCAATAGCTACATAGCTATTAGAATGAATGGTATTTTCACTCAAAATGTAATATACACATAGGAACACACCAAAACTAATAAAAATTCACTAAAATCATCCAAATTCCTGAAAAGTATAATAAAATAGTTCCCATAAAACTTAAACATCAAAATCCCATTGTACAGTAATAACGAAATTGTCGAAAACTAGGATAACTGAGATTGTTTCATTTCTTCTTTTTTTTTTTGGGAAAAAGTTTGTTTCATTTTCTGCTCAGGGCACAAGCAATTCTCATTGATAGCAGATGACTAAAATCCAATCAGGATAGTCAATTGTGTGATCAACATCACAAACTGCCAGGGGCATAGTGATTTCTATAGCATTGCTTCAAATTAGAACAGATTTTACCTGGTAGCTAGGATCAACGAGAACATCCCAAATGGTAGCATTGAAAGCGTGATCAGATGTAGCACGGGCCATGCCAATCAGTCTCTTTCGATCATTCCCCTCTGTCAAATAACTTCTCCAAGTACACTAAGATGTCCATAAAATAGTTTCAGATGCAAAAACAAGTCAACTTTAGCTTAACCAGATCATTATCACAATTATTAAATACCTGACCCAGGAGATTTCCTTACAGAATGCAATGTCACTACCATGTAGCTATTTCTCAATGCTGCAGCTAATTTGGACAGCGGCCTTCTAGGCCAACCTACCTGTCGAGCACAGAATTTAAATATCAGCCTCATTTAGTCAAAAGATTTTCATGAAAAATCCTTCAAGCTGGTTGAACAAGAAAATGATAGTTGAAGCATCATACATATTTTAATAAAAGCAACTCACAGGACTCGGAGAGAAATAGTTATCAGCAGAGACAACTCCATGTAAGAGTTTTTGTGAGTTAATAAAACTGTTATGTATAGAATTATAGAACTTCCTGAAGCGCTAGTACTTATGTGGATTGGATCTGTTGCAATTAAATAACATTATTCCTTCTTGTTCTACCATTTAAAGCCACAGGATGGCATCAAAACCAATTGCTTTTAACAGTGCTTCACTTCAATACCATCAATTTAGGGTTTTGGTTAATTTTTTGTAAATAAAATCCAAATTCATGAATATACATTTGTGCATTTGGGTGACTTTGGAACTATAATATAGAGACCGGTTACCCGTGTTTGTATAGTCATATTATTATCTTGTTCATAGTGAAGTGTTTGCAATCTTCAGTTGTTGAAATAGGAAAACTCTGAGCCATTTTAATATCACTTGAAACAAAAGGTTTGATTCATTTATCTGTCCGTTTTCACCATTGTAATAAATCAGGTAGCTAAGTGGAATGATTACCTTATCACATAGTGCTTGAAGATCATATACATCGACATCTCCACCTGAGGAGAATACTATTTGCTCCACTTCTCCATCTGGTTCAGTTTTTTCAACAAGAATGAACTCCTCAGGCAGTGGCTCTTCCTCTTCTGGCAGAGTGGATGGTGGTTCAACAACTTGTGTTGAGTTCTCCTTTGAAAACCTGCAGAACAATGCAGAATACAGATCTTTAATAAAATATTACTTTTTCATAATTCAAAAGATTAACTAAAGCTGTGCAATGTACCAAGAGTTTCTTTGCTACCAGCATAAATAAAAGATGAGACAACAAAAAAAAATCATTCATAATGATGTATTTACTGGACTAGAATTAATTTTTCTAAAAGCTTTCCAATAGTCATTATATCAAAGATTATAAATGGAAGTACCATATACCCCAAAGCCCAAACCATTCCAAGGAAAACGATAGTCTGAAGTGGGGAAAACAACTTGACAAATTTAGATGGTGGAACTATGAAGAAAATGCAGGATGCCTGACTGATTCAAAGGGATAATAATCAGAAAGAGAGAATATGCTGAGAGAAATGTGTTGTATATGAAATACTTATAACTGAAATTTATGCTAATGTCCTTCCTGGAACAAAAGGAATAAGATATTCTCAGTTTAAGGATGAACTTTTAAAGTCAAAAGCTGCAATTTCAATCTATGGTTTATGAATTTATTAGTGACTTTGAATGTTTATTGTAGAAGTTGAATACAATACATAATGAAAAAACAAAATAACATTTACCCAGATCTGATTGAGTCCCAAAAACTTGCCTTCAGTCGAGTAACCTTGAGTTTTCTTCTTGCTGTAAAAATATTATGGAATCTTATAAACCCTTTCTCTCCGCAGTGCTGATTCATTAATGTGAACTTAGATTTTCTAAAGTTAATTGATTAAAGTAGTTAAAGCAATTGAATAAGAGCATAGGAATTAGCATCTAGAACAAGCATTTATTTCCAAGAAGCTGAATATAATCGATAAACTCAACAACAGGCTATATTCTTAAGTCTAACTCCCTGGTAGGTAACCCCTAATGAACCAAGATAGAGATGCATAACTCTGTAACTTTGAATCAAAATCCACCCATCATAAGAATGTCAAAAACTATTGGTATGCTTCCTAGGAAAGAAATTCAAAACATACTGAAGAAGAGTGGGGAAAAAAAGGGTAAGAGTGTTGCCATGTCAACCAAGGAAGATTTACTGTTAGCGCACAACCAACATACTGAAAACTCCAAATTCGGAAATTGCCAGATGCAGATGCATTCAGAATAACTAACTAAAACTAGCCAGTAATTAAAAGAGCGAGAAGCGTATTTAGTAAAACTGTCAATTCAAATTCACAACAAACAAAAATACCTCTCTCGAGCCCATAATTTAATGTACTAAACTGTATAGATGCTTCGCACCGGTAATCAAAAGAAAAATTTTGAAATCTGCAAAACAATCAATTCCAAAATACAATCAACACCACAAATACAACCAAATATTAATAATCTCCTCTCCAGTTTCCAAATATCGCAAAAAATTCAGCTAATGTTAACAAGTTGGTTCAAAACCCTAATTAACTTCCACAAGATTTTTAAAAAACAAAGTTAATTTAAAAAAAAAAAAAAAAATTAGAGTACAACGAACTAAACGACTACAAATTAAGAGACTCAAATGGAAAGGTCTTACACAGAAGGACGAGCAAACAAGCTTTGCGTTAGCATTTTCTCTGGTAGAAGAAGATAAAATCTGGTGTTTCTACAGGTGTTGGTGCAGTGCAGATATTGTTATTGCTAGCTTCAGTTTCATGGAGGAGAGACTTTCATTCTTCAACTTGCTCTTGCCATTTCTTGTATTTTCGATTTTGCCTCTCATTTTCCCTTTAATTGCTCTTATCGAATACGCTTTAGTTTTCTTTACTTATTTCTCTTTGTTTAGTTGTCCTTTTCCATTTTTTCCCATGGAAATATTTATCTAATTTTTTTTAATAAAAAATGCTCATACATAAAAAATGATGGGGAAGTTTGAAAACTTTGGATGTTTATTGTGTAAAATAGCATTTGATTACTAAAATCTCTAAACATGGAATGAGACCTTAGAAAAATCGACTTGTATGTCTCGATAAAGGCAGATCGAACAACGAAAAATGTAAAAATTTAAGAAGACGGTGAAGTAGAGGTGGATATGGGAGCAGATATTCCCCACAATCCTTTCGAGGATTGTTTGTTATCAAAAAGTGTTGTTAGAGAATCAAGTTTGGTTATTTCTCATGAGGACGTTACGATGGGAATGGAAGACATGGAGTAGACGTGGTCATGCCGGTTCGGCCCGGCTGGCTCGGCGCTGAACCAGCTCGGCCCGTCGAAAAACAGTAATCGCCGGAACCGTAACCTGAACCGGCCGGAGGACGGACCAGTTCAGGTTCAAGGAATTTTGAAACCGGAACCATGGAGAACCGTAAACCGAAACTTAAACCGCCGGTTAACCGGACTTGAACCGCCAGTTCCGCCTCCTTAAACCACCGGTTAACCGGTCTGCCACCGGTCCGCCGGTTCCACCCCTTGAACCGTGGGTCACCTCTAACATGGAGCATGAATATAAATTAGTCAAATTTGGGATTGGAAGATATTATAGGAAAATAATTTGTGGATTAAAGAAAAAGGAGAAAAGGAAAGGAAAGCAATAATAATTGTAAGCTTTATTGAGTTCCGTGTCTCTACTCAGTCTTTGGTCAGTCCACGCTTTCCTCACTCCTCAACACACTCTCACTTCTCCTTCTTTCCCTTTTCTGCTTACGGTTTCTTTTGCTTCCACTAAACATAGTCATTAAATTCAATTTTTTAACGAAATTGCCACTCATTTTATGATATATTATGAAGAGCCTAAGGTATTAGGTAATTAAAATATTTTGCAACTTTGCATATTACTTTCATTAGTTTTCTTATTTTTCCATTAGTTTTGTTTCTCTCTAATCGATCAAAAACATTTTTTTTTATATTCATCTTTTTATTATATAAAAACTAAATTTAATTTGGAGGTGCTTGTGATTTACAAAATTATTTGTTTTTATTCTTTTATTTTTATTTTAAAAAGAGGGTAAGTTAAATTGCAGCATTTAAAAATTAGTGATATTCGAAAATAATAGTATAACTTGTTTCAATTCCTATTAATCTAGATGCGAATCTAATATTTATTACCACTAGGGTTGAGCATTTGAACTAATTTAATGGGGATGCATTGTGAACTCCTATTTTCAAAATGATCGAAAAAAAATTGTTGCATGTCGGATTTGTTGAATCGCCACTTAATTTTATTAAGGTCAAAACTAATAAAAACTTAATGATTCCAATTTAATTATTAACCCAATGAATATAAGATCAATGAAACTAAAGATAATTCGAAAACTAGATTCTCATACTCATTTTTGTTGTTTATTTAGCAGGTTTAATTAATTGTAAAAAAAAAAAAAAAGAAGAAAAAGAATAAAAGAAGAATAACCAAAACAAAAAGTTTTGGATTTTGGGCATGCTACTTGAAATGAGAATCCGAATATGCCAACATATTTCATTTTTTTGTTATTGGGCGCAAACAGGGTGGCAGTAGGCACACAAGCATGGTGGCAACCGACGCAATAACAGGATGACCGGGGTCGCAGTAACAAGGTGGTTAGGAGGGCACGGGCAGGGTGGAAGTAGGAGCTCAACACTGATTTTTCTGACTTTTCTCGTTTCAAAGGATTTTTGCATCCGTTTGCGACTTTTCGAGCTTTTTTAAACAAAGGAATTTGGATATAAAAGTTGTGACCAAGCCTTCAGCTCAATTGTTTGTCTCGAAATTTCATTTCTAAAAAGTTATCTTGAACCTCAAACAGATATCATATGCAAAAAGATAAGCCAAATTTTGCCTATTCACACCCCTTAAAACCTGACCGTGTGGGGTACATTTTACCCGATCTATTAGGACATGGGTGGAGATGAATTTTAATAATGAAACCCGTTGTAGATTTGGGGTTGGGACAGGTTTAAGTATACTCGTTCCGCTCAAGGATAATATTATAATTTCGCTAATAATCTAAAAATTATAAATGATAATGACTATGTTGACTTATAAAGATTACTATAAAAATATATCTTTTATGAATAATTTACATATAAGTTTAAATTATCTTGCGTTATATTTATGAAAGTTGCATTATATTTTAATTAATTTGAAGTTTAATATAGAAATGGTAAGTATTATCTTAATCAATTGAATACTTCAATTTATTTGATAAATTATGTAATTAATTAGTCTTATTTTATAATTTAAATACATAAAAATACTTAAATTCTTTAATTTAAACCTAATTTTTTTTCCAAATGAAAAAATTTATAAATAAACCCGCTAAATATTCAACCCGATTCGTGATCTGAAAAATACAATTCACAATGAGGCGGGCGCAGGATAGAGTAAAATATGATCGAGAGAGGCATGAGACAAGTTTTAAAAATCCAAACCTAAACTGCCCGTGGTCAACTCTAATTATCACACTTACGTTTAATGTTTCTATCTAACATATTAATCTACCATCGACTGCTCCTATAGTATTTTGGAGTGTTAGATATGAGACAGTATTTTGAAGAAAAAAAAACAACTTAAAACTCTTTTATATGCGCTAAAATATTGATTAAGATTTATTTTTTAATTAAAAAGTTATTCTAACTGCTATGAATGTTTATTTCATCAAAAACTAATTGAAAAATTTAGAAAAAATTAATAGAAAGACTAACAGTATGGTTGTTGCAAAATTGAGAGTTGAATTAGTTAATTTTAAAATTAAATGGTCTGAGTAGTTAATTATGTAATACCTCAAATACTTTATATATTTTTTTTCTTTTTTTTTTTAAGCTAAATTCATGTATTTTTTTGCATTTGTTAATTATAATTATTATTATTTTTTTAATCAAGGAAGATAATCTATCAAGTTTATACTCATATAATACAAGCTTAACACTAATTTATGTGTTAGAGATATGGAAGCAAAGCCAACCATAACGATTAAAGTGCTTCTCATCTCAGATTGAGGTCGGAGTTCGACTTACACCCTCTAGTCCACCACACTCTACATTTGGTAAAAGTAAATACATAAAATTCAAAATTAAATGATTATAAAAAAATTGAATTTTTTTATTTAAATTTTAGTGAGCTAAAAATTGGAGTCGCTTGATTTCACCTTCCCTTTGTAAAAATTAATTTATGCGGTTAATCAATTATGAAAAAAAAAATCTACATATTTAATTTCATTTTATTATTATTTTTTTAAAAACATTACTTCCAAATATGTGAGATTTAACCTATCTTTTTATATTTTTATTATATTTATGTATTTCGATGAATACACTAAAAATTTTGTGATTTTAATATTTAATTATTAAAATTTTTTGAAGAGATTAAATTATTAAATTTATTTAATTATGTAGCAAATAACTATATGTTTTTGTTTTTATTAAATTAAAAATAGTGTAGATAAAGAATTGCTAAATATAATGAAACTCAAAATTAATATAATTTATCTAAATCGAATCAAACTCGAAATTAATATAATTTGGCTCTGCTTAGCTAGTCTATGCTCATAACAAGCTTTTAGTTGGCCTTCAAAAAGTTTGCTCTGCTTTGACCAAAAGTGACCGTAGATTTTGAATAGAGAGTTTATAGTATATAAATTGGTTACAAACTATTCAAATTTTGAGTTGATTAAGAATTATTAAAAAATTAAATTTACTGAGTCGATAATTAAATAATTCGTTTTAAGTTAAAATTTCAAATTTATTAATAATATCATTGAATATAATTTGTGTACAAAATATATATTCAATTAATACTTTTAGTTGAAATTTATTTATTTTAATACTATTGGAGGCTTAAATAAAATAAAATTTGGTTTGATATCAGAGCTTGAGCTTGAATTTGATATTATTTGGGTCGGTTTGGTTTGTAGTGAAGAATGGGGAGATTTTAATGATTGGTTTAAAAAAGAGAAAAAAGTTCGAAATCACTTAAATTTAATTAATTATTGTAAGAATAGGTGATTAAATTTGATTTGTTTGTATGTGATTAAGAACATAATTATTGATTAGTATATACCAATTACCAAACGTACGAAAAAGGACAGAATTTCGGAATTTCGAATACTCGTGTCTTACAGGGATGGCGAACGCTGTAGAAAACACATACAAACAAATCAAAAGTGACGTTAAAAGAAGCATAACGAAAGCCTGTTTTGAAGAGCTTGTACAAAAAAGATAAAGCAAAGCACATCTTCTCGGTAATTGGTAAATCACCAACAATGGCGAGGCTATTTATGTAAAATTCTGACATTATCATTCACCTTCCCTCCTTTCTTCCACCTTCTTCATCCCCATAACTGTTTCAGATATAGTTTTTTTTCCTCCTCCTCGTTTTCTGCAGATTGCAGGAGAGAAGAGAAAATATTAAATAATAAGAAAATGGTTTCCGAAAACTCTCTCTCTTCTTCTAAGCGCTCTCCGACTCCTAAATTCGCTAACTCCTTCACCACTCGGTACTCATCTCTGTCTCTCTTTCTGTAATCTTTTTTTTATTTATTTATTACGGTGATCAATAACGTCTTCTATCTACATACGTAATATCAGTTAGTTTGTGTCTTGGAGTGTTCATCCAGCAACATTTTACAATATAATTTAGGACAAGTAGAATATTTATACGGAGATCTGTACCTCGTCCTGTGTTGTTGGAATTACCCTTTTAACTGATTAATTTGTTTTGATTATTGTTATTATTATTTTTAATTCTTACATAATAATGTACTTTTTGTTCATTTACATTTGCTTGATTATGTCTTAATTAGACCTTGTTTTGTCTCAATGTGAAGTTGTTCTGCTTTTTTTTTTTTTTCCTTTTTCCCCACTAATGGTTATTTCTTTTGTAGTCACTCAAAATGTTCTTCTATTTGGTAATTAGCGAATTTGATTTGTCATGATCACCAAGCACTAGTTGAACTAATAATTATGTGAAAGGGAAAGGGGAAGTGAAAACATACCTAGATCTCCCTTTTTCCTTTCAAAATGAGTAGGAATCATTTATTAAGATTTGGGAGTTTAAACAATTTCAATTATGAAATTTCATAATTTAAGGTTTTGAGTTGTGAGGGATGATTTTGAATTCTATGTGAATTTTCTTGTAATATATACATTTTAACTCCTTCATTGTAGAATCTTTTCGGATGTTGCTGGGGACATTACAATTGTTGTTGATGGAGAGTCATTTCTGCTGCATAAGGTACTTCCTTAGTTCATTTAATTAATACAACCATCTTTCATGTAATCAACTAATATCTGCTTCGAAAAATATAAGGAGAAATGTCTATTTGTGTTGAATGCAGTTTCCTCTGGTATCGAGAAGTGGGAAGATTCGGAAAATGGTTGCTGATGCTAAGGATTTGAATGTTTCAAAACTGGAACTTCAAGACTTACCTGGTGGATCTCAAACATTTGAACTTGCCATGAAATTCTGTTATGGAATGAACTTTGAGATCACAACTTCAAATGTTGCCTCTTTGCGCTGCATTTCAGAATACTTAGAAATGACAGAAGACTACAGAGAAGAAAATCTCATTGAACGCACAGAGATTTATTTAAATGACATTGTGCTTCAAAGTCTTGAAAAGTCTGTGGAAGTACTATCAACTTGTGAAGTGCTGCCTGCTATAGTTGACGAGGTTGGAATTCCAAATAGATGTATTGAGGCTATTGCTATAAATGCTTGCAAGGAGCAATTGGTATCTGGTTTTGCCCGGCTAGATTGCGAAAATGAGTCTACAGAACTTAAGAGTGGTTGTATTGAGTGGTGGATTGAAGACCTCTCAGTCTTGAAGATCAATTATTATCAAAGAGTCATTTGTGCAATGGGAAGAGTGGGTGTTCGACCGGATAATATTGTTGCTTCTTTAATGCATTATGCTCAAACAACATTAAAAGGAATTGGTAAGTATCAAATTTGGAATCCAGCAAAGACGAAACCAAGCCCCAGCATATCAGAAAATGATCAAAGCATGATTGTGGAAACCCTTGTTAGTATTATGCCAACAGAAAAGAACTGTTCCATCCCACTCACTTTTCTTTTTGGGATGTTAAGGATGGCTATCATCTTAGATGCATCCATTGCTTGTAAACTTGAACTTGAAAGGCGAATTGCTTTTCGTTTAGAAATGGTTTTACTTGACGATCTTCTCATACCATCAGTCCGAAGTGGGGATTCATTGTTTGATGTTGATACTGTTCATAGGATACTAGTCAATTTTCTTCAAAGGGTTGAAGAAGAAGAAAATGAGGATTGCGGCTATGAATCTGAAGGCCTTGGATCTCCAGGACACAGTTCACTGTTGAAGGTAGGAAGGCTAATGGATGCATATTTAGCAGAAATTGCGCCAGATCCATATCTGAGTATGCAGAAATTCGTTGCTATGATTGAAATACTGCCTGATTATGCTCGTGTTATAGACGATGGGCTTTATAGAGCAATTGACATATATTTGAAGGTAATTTAGAAATTTTCCATGCGAATCATTTTATAATGTTAGAATGAACTTGTGACTCAGAATAAATGTTCCTGCTTTAATAATAGTTCGTTCTTCATATTTTTTTGAGCAGGCTCATCCAATGTTATCCGAGCACGACTGTAAGAAACTGTGCAAGTTCATAGACTGCCAAAAGCTATCCCAAGAAGCATGCAACCATGCTGCACAGAATGATCGACTACCAGTGCAAATGACAGTAAGAGTACTCTATTTTGAGCAGATTCGGTTAAAGAATGCCTTGTCTGGAAGTTCAGGGGACGGGCTGCTGTCACAGAGAATAAGCAGTGGTGTGCCGAGTGCAGCCATGTCTCCGCGAGATAATTATGCATCTTTACGAAGGGAAAATCGGGAACTTAAGCTTGAAATATCAAGAATGAGAGTGAGACTAAGTGAACTAGAGAAAGAGCAAATGTACATGAAACAAGGAATGATAGATAAATCTGGAAATGGGAAAACTTTCTTTACTTCGTTATCTAAAGGTATTGGAAGGATTGGAATTTTCAGTAATCCGGCTGGTGGGAGACGCCAAAAATCTAGTCGAAAATCTCGAGGAGGGGAGGGAAAACCAGGTAGAAGCCGAAGACATTCGCTGTCCTAGCTTGTTATCTTCTGTAGTATTGGATTTGCAGTTAGTTTTTAAGGAATCACAACAGTACTTAGATTATTGGTTAGAATGCCTAACTAGAATGGAATTGAATATAATCAATATATAATATATTCAGTCCAATCAAAATGTTCAAATTTGTTCAAATTAGCTTAATTACACGTTCATTATATTTACTGCTAATCATTAGTAATAGAAAATGGGCAGCAAATTTGGATATGAAATAGATATCATTATTGGCAATAAGAAGAATACTTTTACAAGTATTCATTAGATTACATTACAAGAAAGAATTTTAAGGGACAAAGTACATAGGATTAGGAAGCTTAAAAGATCGATTACTCGTATAGTCTCCTTGTAAATCACTCCATTGGTCTCCTACATTGCCCCATATCCTGAACCCTTCTTCCACCAGTTGCTTTCTAACATTAGACTTATATGCCACTGCTCTTTGGCCTTTGTTTGCTATTGTCCTGACAGAATTAAATGTTAATACTAGCAATGAGATCCAAACTAATCCTAGTTATACAAACAAGAAAGCTTAAGATTAATGACTCAGTTTCCGAGTTACTCAGATACGATAAAAACCTTTTTTTTTCAAATGGACTCAAAAAATAAATAATTGAGCTTATTACAAAATTGGTTTATATTCGTTTAAATGAGATCAAAACTCAGTTTTGTTCATTCTATTTACTGCCTTGCTATAGAATGTTTGTATCTGATACTGAATTTGGACTTATTTAGTTCAAGTGGGACTAAATTTGATACATATATTCGTTCAAAAAATACTATAAAAATTATATATACTAACTCTTATCAAATCCAATAACAATGAATCCAAGTTTCTAGTCTAAAATTTCAATGTAAAATAGGATGATTCTGTTCAAAAGTTAATTTTTTTTTATATTCATATAAATTAATTGACTCAATTTTTACAAAATTCAAAGCGGTTATTAATTTGTAAAAGATAATTTTGAAAAGTTGACTTTTGTATACAAGTTCAATTTGTATTTGAAAAGAGCCAATGACATTTACATTTCTCGATTAGGAGGCTTGAACTTGAATCTTTGGACCCTTAAATTATTGGATTGACGATGAACATATAAAGAATTCTATGAAATGAAAGCAATGCATAAATTTTGATCTAGTCAGAATGTGACATTTATAAATTATATGAAAGTCTTGAGTTTGATTATCATCAACTACATGTTAATGTTAGCATTAAATTAATTTGATGCATGTTATTCAGAGGGAGGACTATTGTTATATAACCCACAATATTTTCCGGTTTATTAGCAATTTCTTTATATAATTCTATTTTTGAAAAATATGTGTGAAAACGAGTGGTACCCTTATGTCCATCAATGCATAGCTGACTTCAACTTAGAACCTACCATCAACTAATTTCCTACACAATGCCTTATTTTTCACGTTACAATAAAGAAAACTAATGATCTTAGCTTCATCAAAAAGGATAAAAAAAATTATTCCTTACCTCAAAATTAATCGTTCGTAGCCAATAAAACCTTGATTAAGTAAATTTTCAACAGTAACTTGACCAAGAGTTTCCTGATCTCTACCAGTGACCAAAAACACCTTAAACCCACTTCCTACAAGCTCATTAAAAAGCCTCAAAACAGCAGGAATTGCAGAACACCCTCCTTTCAATGCCCATGCTTTGAAACTAGCTGAATCATATGGATCACACCTACAATACGGCGGCGTAATACCCTTAGTCTTCAAAATAATAATATAACACTAAAATAAATAAGAAAATAAAAATGTTGACGGATTCAAACATACCCAAATCTTCTTCCTTTATAGTAAAAGACATTGGAGATACATGTATCATCCACATCAAGAATCCAAGCATCTAATCCATCCATGGGCAAAACTAATCCTCGAACATAGTTGATAACTTGATCAACAACAAATTCAATATCTTGATCATATTGTCCACCTGTCATGTAACTTTCGACATGGTGCAAGCATTGCGTTGGCACTGTCCGCCACCCGCCTACATTGTTCACCTCCACCGCCATTCGCCAGCTCAAGCAATAACTATTGGCTACTTCTAATGGAAGAGTAGCCTTAGAATTGTAAGTCTTTAGACAAGTGATTGTTTTGGAAAATATTGCCAAGAAGAAGAGTATAAATAGTTCTTGCAAGCGTTGAGCCATTGCCTTGAACATGATGATTGTAAGAAAATAGAATTAGATAATGTAATAATATTATTTTTACGTTATTTGCTACAAACACAGCACAAAGTATGAGTCAGCAGATGATGATAGATATTTATAGTAAATTAGGTCTTTGGGTCAACTTGTCTTACTTGTGGAAATTTCGCACTAACCCATCATATTCTGATTTTCTGAGCTGGCGTAACCAATTTACACGAAATGCAATAATGTAGTAAAATTAATCTTGTATCCACGTCAGCAATCCACTAATGTAGTGAACTATATTTTCTTTCTTTTCCTTTTTGGATAATAGTCCTCCTACTCTACCCTTGTTAATAATAAAAAATAATTATATATATTTAAAAAAAAAAAATAGAAGATAATTATCTAAATAAGGATATAAGAGTTGGTCTGACTATTTCAAAGTTGGAACCATTTGAATTATCGTTTAGAACTGTGAGTAACCATAACCATAATCATTGAAGGAAGGTTTAATTCTGATTCATTGAAAATTAGAACCATAATCGATCGGAACTGGTGGTTGAACTGAAAGTTCAAATCGTAAGTTCCCATGAGTTTAGGCTAAATAATATTCAGTTATATAATGTTCACTTTCTAAACTAATCAAAACACAAGAAAATGAGTTGAGAAATACAAAATATTGGAATTCTCCAAAAATGACAACTTTTTTTACCATTATAATAATACTATAAAACACCTAAAATATTGGGGAACCGGACTAAGAACCGTAAATAATCATTTGGAATTGTTCCTTGAAAAATCGTGGAATAACCATAATTGAAACCGTAAACCGGAGGTTTTAAAATCGTCAAAGAACTGCTTGCCAACGGTTTGATTAAGGTTCCAACATTTTTAGAACTGTAAACTGTCGGATTCAAAACCATAATCAGGTCTATATAAGAGTAAATAAATTTATTAATGGACAAAAATAAAAACTTTCTTAATATTTTTTAAAATAAAAAAAGGGACTGATTATAGATGTTAATTTAATGATAAGTTTATGTCCAATTTAAATTTCTACTAAAAAGAAGTGGTAGTGGTCAGAATATTATTCTAATAATAAAGCTATTAAACGTGTGACTAACTAATTTAAAAAAATTTCTATATGGCATGAGAAGAAGAAGAGCAATACATATTAGAATTTTTAAAAAATGTAGTAAAACTAAAGATGAAATAATATTGGAGGATATAAAGCATGTGGAAAGGGTCAAATTTAAGTAAGACAAAGACAATGATAGGAAATTTACATGAGGCTTATTGGAAAGTGCAAATGATGAGATGGGTTATCTATAGATTACCCCTTGACTTCACTCTTATTTCTAAGCCTCCTTCTTCTTCCTCTTTTCCTTTTATTATACTTAACACTAATCATTATACTCACAAACAATTAGTCATTTTGAAGTTGGAAACTTGGAAATCTCCTAGAAGGATAGCTACATAGCCACAACAATTCAATATTAGGAGTAGCTGATATTATAGAATGGATCAAAGTTGCCTCATTTTGAAAGTTAATATACAATTGCAGTCACTCATTTGTAAGTTAGTCAATTATGATTAAGACCAATTAGGTGCACATATTTTTAATTTTATTATAGTACAATTTTCAGAGATTTAAAAATACTTAAACAAATAACATATATTCATAAAACTAAACGCTATTTAAATGCACAATTTTAATAAACATATACTAAATTGTACTGTTAGTGGAAAAGTAAATGAAGAGGAATAGTAAAAAAAATAGAAAAAGCAGATATTTTAAGAGGAGAAAATGCTATTAGGAGCACTAGTAATAATGTATGGTGCACATGCTTAATGTGGATTGACAAAATGTTCTTTTTTGAGGAATAATTGATGTTCATAGCGACACCAAATTGGGAAATTCATCACCCTTTTCAACTGGGGAATCACTTAAAGTTAATATACTCCATCTTTTACATTGATTTTTCTTTGAAAGAATTTGTAAATTCTAAAGGGTGATTATATGATAGATGTACAAAAACATGTCATTCAAATCTGGCTATAAGAGGTGAGGTGGTTGCAGTGTTGGTCTAATGTTTTCCCCAGGTAAAAAGTGTCGCGATCGAACTTACTTACCTACTCGGGTGCGTGCGTATATAATTTTTAAAGAAAAACAAATAATTAGATTTGACTACAAGTATTTTTATTATGTTTTTTCCAATAGAAATTTTTAATTCTTACTTTTAAAATGAGTGTGATGAGAGATTTTTTTTATAAGAATTTAATCTTAGGTTTAGAATAGATTTTAGGGTTTTAGAGTTTAAGTTTTTTTTAATTCTTACTTTTAAAATGAATGTGATCTGAGATTTTTTTTTACAAGAATTTGATCTTAGTTTTAGAATTTAGGGTTCAAGATTTTAGGATTTTAGAGTTTAGGATTTTTTTTATAAGAATTTGATCATCTTCTTATATAAAAGAGATGATGGTAAAAAATTTCATATTTGATTAAAAACTAAAAATATTATCGATTTATGATTAAAAAATACACCATAAGGACCGCTCGAAAGTGTAAATACTATAGCTCTATCAATATAATAAAAAATTTAAGTATGAATTCTTCATATTTTAACGTATAACAACTACAATTATACTTTTCATTTGCTTTTGCTTTAAATTTATGTATTCTTATAATAAGATGTATTTTTTTTTTCATAAAAAAATTTATAAGAAAAAAACAAGATGCACTTAAACGGTTGGTATTCATCTAAAAGAGTTTAGAGATTTCTAAGAAAATAGATTCAATTTTTATTTTAATTTTGGAGTGAATATTCATTTTTTATTTTAATTTAGAAAATAAACTCATTAAAAAAATGATATTTAATTATTTTTATTTTAATTAAAAATGAACCCATTAAAAAATAATATAAAAAATAAATTCAGTTAATGTTTGTTTTTTATAAGTATAAAAAATAATTTATATCATTATTATATGAGTATTGTTCAACTATATATTATACAAATTTTGTATTAAAATTGCATAGAGTTTTTTTTAACAAAAGGTCTAAAAATATTATTAAAATTAATGAGTCCATTTTTTTTTTTTATCTTCGATCCATTTTACAAGTTGATATATATTTGTATATTCCATAAAAATCTATCATTCAAAAGTTCATAATTTTCACATTTTGCATAATTAAAAAACCAAGTAGCGTGCAACACAGGTTAAGGTTAACTTGATGTTTTAATCATGTTCTCTAGAAGAGTATTGAGCTATATATATACATATATACACACACATAATACATTGTATTTATATAATTGATACGGTTAAATAAATATTCTATGTAACAATTACTAGTAGCGGTTAACTCAGAGTAACTAAAAATAATACTACTACTATACCCAGAAAGTAAAGAAGTTACCTAATAAGGTTGCAGTGCAGATGAACCAGATATTGAAATTGACGAATTTTCATAAAATTCACCAATGAAATGTTCAATTCGCAATGCTATTTATAGGGAGAATGCAAAGAAAAGTGCTCTCAAATTTGCAACCCAACTAAGGGTGCCACATGGCTGTATGATGACCACACTGGACGGCTTAGCTCCTCATATATGTTACTCATTCCGTCATATTATGAAATTTAATCTTAATTAAATAATGAGTAAATTGTGTATCCCCTTTTATCCTCAACATAATTGTATATTTATAAAATAAAAATAAATTATTTTATATTTTAAAATTCTATTATTTAAAAAATTTTATGAAGGATAAAAATGAAAAAATCAATTACCATTTATTACATACAAAGTAACATGTTTTCAAAATAGAGAGACTAGACGTGACCATGGCCGGTTCGGTCCGGCCGGCTCGTCGAAAAACCGTAACCACCGGAATCTTAATCTGAATCAACCGGAGGACGGGTCGGTTCAGGTTCAAGAAATTTTGGAACTGGAACCGTAGGGAATCGTGAACTGCCGGTTAACCGGACTTGAACCGCCGGTTCCGCCTCCCAAACCGCCGGTTAACTGGCCCACCACCGAATCGCCGGTTAACCGACCCAGCAGTTTGGCAGGTTGGTTCCGGTCCACCCCCTTGAATCGCGGTCTAGCGAGCTGAGGCCCGGAATTGGTCTGGCCCGACTCGTGGCCACCTTTAGGAGAGACTGTTATTTTAAAATAATAAAAATGAAAATTTTTGTAAAATATTTAAACGAATATAACATTTTTTTTAAAACAAAATTCAAATAACTTTTAAACTAATATTTATTTGTTGAAGTAATGTAAATTAACAAATCCCTCACAATGAATCAAAGAAACACTATGAGTAGAAGCATGAGATTAAAGATTCACGAGATGAGACGTTAACATTACAAAATGAGATTTATAAAATAGAATTAAAACCAAGCAATATTTGTGAGAGATGAAGGTGTAGTAGTGAGTGCTTAGGCCTTAGGAGCTTATGGCGTGTCGGCCAGAAGAGAAGAGAAGAGGAATGAAGTGGGAAAGGAGTCAGAGGGCATAACCCGATGAACCCATCACCCCAAGTGGAGTCACAGGCGTCAATCAATCATACCTTAACATTTCCATTTTATGTTTTATATGCTTTTTTACAATTCCTTCCACTTTGCACCCACTTTTCCACCTACTCTATATTTATTTCTTACATCATCAATCTTCTCAATAATTAACTGATTTTAACTAATTCATCCTCCACTAAACTAACCATTTACATTAATTACTTCATAATGTTCAACTCATAACCCATTATGTACCCTAGGATGGAAGCCAGACGTATATCCTATTCCAATCTTTTTATTATATTAACTTAAGTTACAACCCATCCAATAACAATTGTGAATCATACAATTGGAATAGTTCTCCTGTCGGCAGTACAACAGGATGAGGTAATAAATTTAAAACCCCCACTTCTCTTACCCAAAGTCAAATGATAAAATGCATGCTTATATTTTGATATTAAGCCACCGATAAAAATTAAAATTAAAAAACATTTGACCGATTGTTCAAAAAACACCTAATAGACTAGTTATCTATTTTAAGTCGCGAATCCCAATTTTCTATTAATTAAAGTTTTAAATTTATCTTAATCATCTATGAACAATAATTTTTTTGAATTTTGTACTATAGAAACCATCTCAAGACAATTGTATAGTAGGTTGAAAAACCTTTCATTATGAATTTCAAAATATTTAAATTTTCTCTCTTCTTAATTCTAAATTCTTTCTGTTATGAAATTCTTCTATTTTGTGAAGATAAATGTAATCTTTTATCAACTGTTTTTAAAAATTTTATTTTATAAAAAAAAGAAAATGGGTTATTGTACTCATTTTGCAAGTTATTACGTCATGGAACTTGAAAACTACCAAATTCGAGTTTAGTGGTAAGTTTAAAAGTATGGAGTTTCTTATTTTTTATTGGTGGGTTGTTATGAGAAAACATTCCAACTCTTGTCCAATTGCCAAAGAATTTCTAGCAACTTCCTTCGGTTTTGTGGTGGAACAACTTCTTAGTGGGAGCTTCTTAGTGGGGATGGTAGCATACCCGATGAAAAATAGTTTAATCTATTTAGAGATTAGAATTTACTTCAACATTTGATCCTAACTGTCAAAAATTTATTACTGTTAACCACGTAAGATATCATACGGTTCATATGTAGATTTTGCAATTTTCTCTTCAAATCTCTTAATTTTTCTTTAAAAAAAATATATAATATTAAATTTTTTTATTAATCACAAGATGTTCTGAATAAATCACAACTATGGACAACACCTTTAAATTATAGTCACTTTCAAACTATTTCAAACTAATCTACATTCAAATTGGGTATATTCCATTTAAGAGGCAAAGTATTGGCCTCAAATTTTAATATTGAATTTTTTAATTATATTATAAAAATTAAATATAACATATTAAATTAATATATTTAAAATAATACTTACATCTTATGATTTTATATGTTTTAAAAAAAATGTATTTTTATGTTAAAAAAAATAAAAAGAATTTTTTTAAAACAAGAGAAAAAATCCGCCTCGAAAATCCTCTAGCAAATGCGGAGGTGGCAAAATAGGAACCCGACCCGTCCGGTTGCCATTCCTAACTCTATCACTTTAATAGCTAGAAGCTCAAACATACATTGGGACGCGAATATAGCCTTGGGTTCGCCGAAAGACTGAAGCCCACGACCGTAAGGCCACAAGACACTAGGCCCACAAGACATTAACCTTGACATTGTATCAGAGTTTCTAATTGGGCAAAAACAAAAATAGTCAATTTCAAAATTTTTCAAAATCAACAAATAACCCTTTCGAATTTTAAGATAAAAAAAGTACTTTTATCAATAAATAAAAATAAATAAAAATAACTCGTTTTAAAATAATAATAATAATAATCTACTAACTAAATTAACTACCAAAATAATACACATTGCATAAAAAAATAATAAAATAATTAAAATAATTCAAAAATTAAATTTTAAAAATAGATTTAAATAAAAAATTTATTTGTCATATTATATCTAATTGATTTCTTAATTTTTTTAAATATCATTTTTTATTTTTAACTAAATTAAATTAATTTTAATTTTTCCAAAATATAATTTATTACAATTTTTTTTGAAAAAATAATTTTGAAAGTTTTAAAAAAGGGGTAATTTTTTTTGGGTCCCTGAGTTTTGGCCTAATAGACTCGTAGATCCTTCTATTTTAGAAATTGTATCAACGGGTGCCTAACTTTTGAAATAATAGACTTTCAGGTCCTTCCGTCCACTTTGGCCATTAGTCAACGGAAAAGTCAACGTTTTTTTCCAAAATAACAAAATTACCCTTTGGTTTATTTGAATCGAACCATTCTAATTATTAAATCAAACCTGTGGGTCCCACTCATTATAAAAATTAAAAACAACAAAGCTGAGGCTCAAACCTGAAACCTTCAGCATATTAAGCCACATGACAACCATCTACACCACAACTCCTTTTGTGTGTTAAGTTAACGTGATAATATCTTATTGTGTAAGCACAACCATTCACCTTTTATCACTATAGCAATTATCTATTATTTTAATTAAGATTTTATTAAATAATTACATATTTATGTTTTTATCATCCTAGACAAGTCTGAATGTTAGAAGGGAAAGTTTAACTTTTCCGAAAAATTAAAAAGAGTTTATAGAAAATTTAGTTTTTATTTGGAGAAATTAACAAAAATTAGAAAACACATACTTTTTATTTGGACAAATTAACAAAAATTAGAAAACTCATATTTTTAATTTTTGTCAAATTAACAAAAATTAGAAAACTCATAAGTAATTTTTTTTGGGTCCCTGAGGTTTGGTTTAATGTACTCTGGGGTCCCTCTATTTTGGAAATTGTATTATCGGGGGTCCATGAGATTTGGCCTAATGTACTCTGAGGTCTTTCTATTTTGGAAATTGTATCATCGGGTCACACAATAAAATATTTCATTTTCTTGAATTAGAAATATGAGTTTTCTAATTTTTATTAATTTCTGCAAATAAAAAGTATGTGTTTTCTAATTTTTGTTAATTTCTCCAAATAAACACTAAATTTTCTGTAAACTCTTTTTAATTTTTCGGAAAAGTTAAACTTTTCCTTCTAACATTCAGACTTGTTTAGGATGATAAAAACATAAATATGTAATTATTTAATAAAATTTTAATTGAAATAATAGATAATTGCTATAGTGATAAAAGGTGAATGGTTGTGTCTTACACAATGAGATATTATCACGTCAATTCAACACACCAAAGGTGTTGTGGTGCAGATGGTTGTCATGTGGCTTAATATGCTGAAAGTCTCAGGTTTGAGCCCCGGCTTTGTTGTTTTTAATTTTTATAATGAGTGGGACCCACAGGTTTGATTTAATAATTAGAATGGTCTGATTCAAATAAACCATGATTCGATTCAAATAAACCAAAGGGTAATTTTGTCATTTTGAAAAAAAAATGTTGACTTTTCCGTTGACTAACGGCCAAAGTGGACGGAAGGACCTGAGAGTCTATTATTTCAAAAGTTAGGCACCCGTTGATACAATTTCTAAAATAAAAGTACCGACGAGTCTATTAGGTCAAATCTTAAGGACCCAAAAATAATTATCCCTTTAAAAAATTAATCAAAATAAAAACTTTATTCACTTCAACAACCATTCACAATATGATTTCATTACACATTTGTTACTGAAAAAATAAATAAGTATCTTTCTATCTCTAACATTCAATTCTATTCAAAAATTTTCGAAGTCAATATCAAATTTTTTGATTTGCTTCCAAATAGTATCAACGGTCTAAATGACATTGGTACTGAATTCCAGTACTTCGTCACTACTGGTGGAATTTAAATTCTAAAACAAAAATATTTAATAACTCAAAAATTAATTTATCTTTCTTTTATTGATATATATTTACCTCTCTAATTATTTTAGCCGTTGTAAATTAAACGGTTGTGTCAAACAAAAATCTTAGGGGATCCTCTCATTTACATGTTCCGACAATTATGAATCTTAATTCATATGTTTTCAATTCAATTTCTAGAATGTTCATATAAGTTTCTTACAGGAAAATAATTATTTAATTACCACGTTAATTTTTATTTATTAAGTAAATATTTATGTAATTAAACTATAAAAATACGTTATGACTATAATGACAATAAATTAGTTTATTATACAGTGTGACATCTCTAACTAAACAAACAGTTGAATCTGCAAAGAAGTGTTTCCAATTCTTTTTCTTTTAGCCAAAATCATCATTTTGTAGCTGGTCAAAAATTGATGTCCCAATTCTTCTATGAGATCATTCACAATTAGCCAAACCAGATTTTGGTTTTGGTTATTTTTTTCGACTGGTCAAATAATTAGCCTACTTAATTAACAGAACCAAAATCAAAGATGAACAAATTTTAACAATCAAAACCACAAGCAAGTTGAGATTAACAAAGAGTAAATCACTTCAAGTAAGCCGATTGTGATATGAGATTCTGTAAGTTAACATACATATAATACAAGGTGATTAGGAACTGCTTAGTTCATTGAATAAGAACTTAAATATTCTAAACAATCACATGTTATTGTCAATTAAATTTCATCCAATGGAATGAAAATTCCAAGAAAATAATATCTAAATTGCATCAAATAATATGTTAAAGTATAAAAAATAGAAATTCCTATATATTTCTTTACAGACACTAACAAATTGGAATGTAAGTTGAAAAAGAAAAGAAAGCTTGGTGAATTTTTAAGACTCTGATGGAAGTTTAGGCAGTCGTACTGTTTCAATACACATTATTCATCTTTGTATTTGTGTTGACTCTTGAAGACAAACATCGAAACTTTGTTATTGCCACCAGAAATAACAAGAAAGTACCTCTACAATTACTAGTGACAGCATCCTTAAGGCAGTGGCTGTCAATTTTTGGGGTTCAGTCAAATCGGTATGAAATTATTTGTGGTTAGCCTGGACGGAGAAGCATATGGCAATGGTAGATCTGGTCACGATTCACAAATTAATCCATTAGTTCACGATTTAAAAAGATACAAACCGGAGTCGAATTAGGCTAGGAGAGTTAACTATTTAGTTTTAGTTTAAGAATATTTCTTGTGCAAAAAAATTGATTAATTGTCTTTTATCCACTTGTTACGTCAGAAAACAAAAAAAGGAAAGAAATTACTTCAATGCAAAAGTGCATTAAAATATTTAAATATATTTAAGTATTGATGTTAGGAGTATAGAATATTTGAAGCTGCTTCTTGCTTCAAAAAACGTCATATGGAAACCTAACTATAACCTAATTTGAATTCAAACAGTATGTAGCATCTCTATCTTCTTGACTCTTTGTGAATACTTAACTATGTAGGGTCTGAAAAATGTTTAATTTTGCTCAATTTCATTCTAAATTTAAATTTAATTTTAAGTGTGACATACGCAAAGTTTAAGATTTGTATTAGTGTAAAAGAGTAGTTATTTTGGTTGCCTTGGTCATAATTCAATTAATATGCACCACAAGCAATAATTGGTTGGTCACCAAAGCTTAAACAATCATTGTAACTACCTTAACGTGAAACTTGAGAATTCACTTCTGTAATTTATTTATACATTTCTTAACCTTCCACCATCAAACGCTATATTATTATAATTAACAATAATAATGATATAATAACAGTGCTACTATTTTCATAGCAGAATTTAATAGTGACACAATAATAATAATAATATAATAACAGTATTACTATTTTTATAGTGGAATTTAACAGTGACACAATCATACTAATATTATAACGGTGCTACTATTTTCATGACGGAATTTAATAATTACAGTAACCAAAAATTATTTAATGATGACAAAATTAAAAACACCTGCGAGTAAGTTTAAATTATACAAATGGTGTTTTGGCACTAGTAAATTTATACTAAAACTAGTACCATCTATAATAATAGATAATTACTCTATCCATTCTAAAATATAAGTCTGTTTTTTTTATTTTTTAATGTTCTAAAATATAAGTTTTTTTCTAATTTTGTACAATAATAAATGCTAATTTTTTCAAGAATTATTCTTCGTACATGAAAAAAAAAGAGTGTCTTAAATATATTAAAATAAAGATATTATGTCTAATTTAAACAAAAATTAATTATGATTGGAAAGCTATTAGACAATGGCTGGTGGGAAAGGGATAGTTGCAGTGCTTCAGAGTTTTGGCGCCATCTTATATGGGCCACATGAGGCCCAACAGATTAAACGTTTAGTCTATTACAAAGGCAAGATCGGAATTTCCCTACTAAATATTAAATTCCGTATTTTAATTCTTTTGTTTGATAAAGAATTTGCAGTTTAATTGATATATTTTGATAACAGGTCACTCGATGTGGATTTTACCATTTATAATTACCTAAAATACCAACTGACCAAATTGTTTTATTTTGCAGTTGTGAGAAGTTGAGTTAACTCAAATAAAAATCCACTGAAATAAAAAAATGAAAAAATAGGATACCTTAGTCTCTGAAAGCAGAATAGAAAAAAAGAACAAAATGGATAATATAACAGAGAAGAACAAATTGAAAATAATTGTAGAAGAATGAATAATGTCAATTTAAAATTTAAAGTCAAAAAACAATTAATGAACAGAAAGAAAATTAATCAATAAACGATTTCCTAAAATTATTATAGATAGACAGGACCGAAAGCAATAGAGAAGAGAAGATTAGAAATGACAGCCATAGAAATGGTTGTGATCGAGTTGAAGTACTAATTTTTCAGAAGCGAAGGTACAACGACGATCATTGATTCTTGTAGGGTGTCGACCACAATGATTGTGAAAATCTCAGTTTTGCAAATTAGAAAAAATGGAAAACATAATAGGAATTTAATAATTTTTAAATGGATTAATAAAATTTGAAGTATATATATATATATTTATTTATTTATTGCAAGCAAACAACAAAATTGGAATTGGAAGAACGTGTATTTTCTATAGATTCTGAGAATATTAATGGCCCGGTGACTTCACACATTTCGACCTGTTTCGTCTAATAATTATCCACAGTGAGCAAAACAATCACATGGAAATTCAGTTGGGCTTAGCATGTTCATCCATACATCCTTCACACGTCATTTTCTCCAAAAATGGTCCACACACATTATCATATATTTCAACCATTTAAATTTCTCCTAAGAGTCGACTCAACTCTTTATAATGTGATTCTTTTCTTTTCCTTTTTTGGGTGCAATAATAGAAGGTTAAATCTTAATTTTATTAAATGAAATACAATATTAATAAAATAATTATAAGCTAATTGAAAATCAAATTGAAGTTTATATAAATTACGGTATATACAATCGGTTTTGAAGTATATAGTACTGAATATTGTGCTAGTTACGAGTTGCGATGACTGCAAATTATTGGAACCAAAAACTACCTTTTATGATGAAAATTTGACCTTTAGCATTAATTTAGGTGCCAATTCATTGTTGATGTGCAGAGTGGGAAGGAATAGAAAGAAAGAAGGGGGGGTTGTCTGTGGGTGTGGGGTAGCAGTAGCAGATGCAACTGGTCCAACAAATGCTGTCATTACATTACTCATTCCCCCAAGTTTAAGTTTTGTGTAATAATGTGGTAATTAAATTACATGACCAAAAAGATTAGATAATGCATTTAGGCCTTTTTAGAGGAAAAGTCAATTTGTAGAATGGTACTTAATCAAATCACCTCCTTCTTCTTGTCTGTCAATTTCATTAAGCACAACAGAATTTGGTATTATAAGTTTGGTCCCTCCATAACAGGAAATTGGATTAAATTTTGGTACATATACTATATAAATTCATTTTTCTTTTCCACTTTCCTACTTTATTTGCAATCCTATAATTATTATCATGCCTTTATTTTTTCATTATAAAAGCTATTAATATGTTAGGCTAAGCCAATTTTTCCAGAGAAATCAATGACTTGTGAGTCTCACACCCTGACATAACACTCAAATTTTATTACAATTTTTATTTAAATTAAATTAACATACAAGTAAATTAGTGTTAAACTGATATATGTAATTTTATTAACTGCTTTTTTTAGTACTTCACTAATCTGAGTTGCAAACCAAAAATGAGGCCGAGAAGGAATTTATTTGAAAAAATAGATAAAATTTAAAATTATATTTGCGTTAAAGTTGAATGACCAAATTAAGGTTTAAACGAAAATAAAAAGTACTTTAAATTAAAAAAAAAAAAAAAAGAGTAAGATCGTTCTCCTTTTACATTCATTTTTTCAATAAATAAAAAGACAAATGTTGGGATGTTTTTGTTTATGAAAAGTGAAGGTAGTAATAGAGAAGAAATGAGAAATAACAATTGGGATGAAATATTAGTACCAAAAGAGAGATAATAAAGAAGAATAAATGGGAAATAAATAATAGTATAGGTGTTTGAATATGACTTTTTCCCCACTCTTTGCTACCGAGAGTTCCAGAGACTACCATTTTAAGTGCCAACGTTTACGCAACTTACTAATTAGTGAGGCTAGGTAAGGGTAGTTGGAGAATTATTATTTTAAAAAACAAATTGTTGTTTATATAATATCTTTTAAAGTATAAATGAGTTGTAATATTTATACCAAAAATGCTGATCATAGATTTTTTTTAAATTTTTCAAAATTGAAAATATTCAATTTTTATTTCATATTTTAATTTTAATTATATATTTTCTTTTCAAAATTGAATTTTTGTTAGATTTTCTAGAACATAAAATTATTTTTTAAAAATTGAAGTTAATTGAAACTGTTAAATTTTTACTTTTAAATAATTAATTATACATACTTAACAAATATTATTTTATAAAAAAATTATAAATATTATTAAAATTAAATAACGAGTAACTACATATGTATGTCAAAATGGCAAAAGAATTAAAACAATTTACATCATAATAATTCTTTTTAATATTTTTTTAAAATACGAAATTATCTTTTAAATTAAATTTAATTAAAAATATTTAATTTATACTCTTTTAAAAATTAAATTTAATCAAAAATATTTAATTTTTATTTCAGATTTATTTTTAAATAATTAATTACGCATACTTAAAAAATATTCTTATATGAAAAAATTTAAAATTTTAAAGATGTTATAACAATTAAATAACGAGTGTATAAAAAAATTAGAATAATTTAAATCATAGTATTTTTTAAAATTTTTTTTAAAAGATAAAGTCATCTTTAAACATTTAATTAATTAAAAATATTAAATTTATATTTCATATTTTAATTTTAATTATATTTTTTTTCTAAATTAAATTTATGGTAGATTTTTTCAAAGACAGAATTATAAAAGATTGAATTTTTATTTCATATATCATTCTAAACAATTAATTATACATGTTTAACAAATATAAAAATTTAAAAATGTTATGGAATTAAATAAGACTATCTAACATATGTGTATAGATCGTGGCCATGCGTCGGTTCGGCCGACCGGCCCGCCTGAACCGGTTCGATCCATCGAATAACCGTAACTTGAACCGGTTGGAGGACGGGCCAGTTCAGGTTCAAGAAATTTTGGAATCGGAACCGTGGGGAACCGTGAACCGGACTTGAATCATCGGTTTCGTCTCCCTAAACCGTCAGTCCGCCACCGAACCGGCGGTTAATCGCGAACTGCCAGTTCCAGTTCCACCCCTTTAACCGTGGCCCCACGGGTCGAAAAACCGTAACTTGAACCGGTCAGAGGACGGGCCAGTTCAGGTTCAAGAATTTTTGGAATCGGAACTGTGGGGAACCATGAACCGGACTTGAATCGTCGGTTTCTCCTCAAACCGCCGGTTAACCGGCCCGCCACCGAACTGGCGGTTAACCGCGAACCGCTGGTTCAACGGGCCAGTTCCAGTTCCACCCCTTTAACCATGGCCCCGCGGGCCGAGGTCCGGAATCGGCTCAGCCCGGCCCGTGGCGACCTCTATATGTATATAAACGGAACATGTATCAAAAGAATTGAACCAATTTATATTATACTATTTTCTTTTTGAAAATTATATCATATTACTAAATTAATTAATTTTAAAAGTATTATTTATTCACAGATGGTGGTAATAATAACTCTTAGTATAAATGAACAGTTAAAATTAATACGAAAGTTTTAAATCATAATAATAGTTCATTTATTCTAAACCTGCATAATAACTCTTAGTATAAATTAACAGCTAAGATTAATATGAAACAACAATATACTATATAGATAATTTTTAAATCATAATTGGTAGATTTTTTTTTTTTAAAGTCGAAAAAGGGATTAATATTGAGATATATGTGCAGGTTACAAATACATTCACCACTAAACTGTGTTTAGTGTGTATAATCAATAGAAATACTATTAAATACAAAGATTAGTTAGTAAATAAAAGTATATAAAATGAATAAATACTTATAATACACATATAAAATTAAATAAAACTAAAAATATTTCTTAGATATTAATATATTTCACAAATTGTATACATAGAATATTAACTTTAAATAAAATTTAAATATCATCTGAAATTAATTATATTATTTAATGTAAAAACAATTAATTATCATAAAAAATATTCTTTAAAGAAATAACTATATTTATAAGTACATTTATAAATTATTAACACAAAAAGTATATCTACAACATGAAACAACGCATGACACTGTTTTTCCCATAACAGTGACGTCACAACAGTATTTCTAGACACAATTACAAAGCCGTCACGACACTTTCATTTTTCTTAGTGAAAGATAATGGCGTGTTATATGATAGAAAACAATGTCGTCACGATACTTACATAAGGAATAACGTCAGTCAAAATGTTTGACACGTATTTAGGGCAAGAATCCTCAAAAATTTCCTATAAATAGCATTACAACATTTTGTTGAGTGGGTTCTTTTGATGGCTCTCGGTTTGAAAATATTCTCATTTCTTACAGTTTAGAACATTCCCCTTAAATATTTAAGTAAATTTTGTATATATTTATGTAATACACAAAGAGAAAAAACTAATAATTTTAAAATTATTTATGAAAAATATTGATCATCTTGTAAGTATCATTTTCATTTTTGACAAAAATTTGTGAAATTTATTTAATGAATATCAAAATGAGTAGATTCGTACAAAGGGTATTATTAAATTCATAAGGTGTTCAAGTTCATTTATTCTACATCTCAAATTAAATAATTCCCACTCAAAGATAAATGCATAATTGAACTTTACACATGAAAGAACTTTAGATATGAAAGTTGAGAAAATAAGGTGTTCACCAACGGGACTACCTATCATACTATCTAGAATTAAAAGGGTATGATTTTTGGGTTGATGAACTCACTTATTTCCTAATATGTGTCTAATACGGGTGGGACCCGTTCTTTGCAATGGCTTTTTGGAAAGAGAAGCTAATCATATTCTGCATCGCCCGACCTCATGCCTTCTATTGGAAATTGGAATACTTTGGCTCTAACTCACCGAATCATACAGTGATTGAGCATTATGAGGATGCAATCAATACCAGGTTTCTATATTTTTTATTGGTTCGGTTAGATATTTTGATTTCTTTTTTTTTTTTTTTTTTTTAAGAAAAACTTTTGAGTAGTGGGTTCGAATTCATCTGAATCAAATCGATCTCTCCAATTTCATTAAAAATTTTATAAATTGAGCTGACCTGATATTGACTACTTGTGATCAAATTCAACTCAAAATAGATTAACTAGTACAGGCATTATTGACCATTAAAATTATTGATAAAATAATAATTATGTGACATAAAATTATAATAATTATATTTAATATTTTATTATTGTTAATTTGAGAACATAAAAACATTAATATTTTTAAAATAAAATCTTAAAAATATAAAATTTTATTTCTACTTTTTTTAAATAATGGTATTTGTATATTAACTATTTTAAATTTTTTAAAAAATATTGATCAATTTTGAAATTAAAAATATCTACAAAAGGTTATAAAAATAAAAAGCATAAGGTATGTATAAATATCAAATTATTATTTTTTATTTAATTATAAAATTTGGAATTGTTTTTCTATAATGGCTAATAATTTTTTTAATATTACATATAAACAACAAAATATGAGAACTTTACTTTGAATTTTAACAATCACTAAGAATTAAAATGATAAAAAATATTAAAAATTATTTAATTTGAGATGTAGATGATTGCGAGTAGAAAAATAATGTAAATTTATCACCTAGTTATTATTTTTGAAATAAAAATTATACGTTTAATTTTATAACTTATATTATTTTTCATTATACTAAATAATATAATTAAATTATACACCTTTAATAAGTCTTCTTATAAATATAAGTTTAATAATACCTTTTTTAATTTTTAAAATTTATTTTATTCTTATTGTTAATTTAAAATTTATTATAAATATAATAATATTTTAATGAGTATTAATAAAATAAATGTATTATAAACTATTGGTTATGATATGAAAATATTTATTCATTAGATATAAATAACAATAAAAATATAGGTCAATACATATATACAGTAATACTTAAAATGAAATATTTTTTTTTTCTTAACTTATTTATAGATATTGATTTACTTATAACTAATTATACTATTATAATATTATTATAATTTGACAATATTTATTATTTAATTTAATAATCATAATGAATTATTAATAATTTTTTTAAAAACCAAATTATTATAAGAAAATTAATTTTATCCGAAACACCTTAATCTAATTCAGTTTAAATTGACTCGGACCGACCGAGAGGAATTCCGAATTAAATTTTTTTGGTGTGTGCAAATAATAATAATATCAATTATTTTCGTACAATAATAGTAGTAGAAACGAAAAGAAAAACTAAAAACATGAATGAGAAGGAGACACCCGCTGTCAGATTTACAAATCCAAAATCAAACTGCATCCATATGTTAACTTACATCTAAGCACACATCTTAAAGCTGACACTTACTTAACTACACCCGCATCTCAGATCCAATGCTCTCTCTCTCTCCCTTCTATGACGTGAATCATAAAATAAGTCTTCTCCATCCTCCTTGCTTCTACACCACCACTCTTCCTGCTTCCTCCGCCATTGTTCCCGACGCTTATTAGAGATGCTTTTGGCGGCGTCGGCGCTGAGTTCTGCTGAATCCTCCTCCTTCTCTACTTGATTTTGTAATGATGAGTGGTAGGAATAGTTTGAGAGATTCTTTCGTCGGTGGAAGGAATTTTCCGGTGGCATCGCTTTCGCAGCAACACCGTCGAGGTCGAAGTTTGACTGGTTTCTCTAGAGATACTGACGAGAACTTGGATCTTTTCTCTAAAAACCGCCACAGTCTTTCTGTTACCTCTTCTGATGAATCTTCCGATGGTACTCTACCGCTCGATTAATTAGTTGTTTTTACATTTTTGTCCCTTATTACTATAGTTATGAATCAATGTCTTGAGTGGAGTTGTCTGGATAATGAGGACAATTTGGTCATTGTCTGGCGAAACTCAGATTTCAGGATATCTACTATTTCTTTTCTTTCATTTCAGTTCATTTATGTTTCGATTTGTCGGCTTCCAGTGGACAGTTTTCTCTAACCAATCCAAAAGTGGGAGATTTGGAAGTTGAAAATGATGTTCTGCAATTTTTATTAAACAAAACCTATTTGCCCGATATAAAAACGGTGCCGTTTCCGAGCGCCGTTTTTATTTCTCTCTTTCTTGCCGGAATTTTTTTTTTTGTTTGCACCGAGTAAGCGTGGTGTTTGTGAATTCTGCGTATAATGTGAATTTCTTTATTGGAATTATTTCCAATTTGAACTCAGTTTTAACATATTGTCAAAGTAGCATTTGTAGTGTAATTTCTGAATCTGAATCTTTCCTTGTGGAGTTTTTTCTTGTTCATTTTCTGGTATAAATCTGGCTTGGTAAAGATGCTCGTCTGCTATTAATTGCAGTTTCAGTCAAACTTGGGAGACTTTCAGTTGGATCAGCCAAAGTAGCAAAGAGCGGGGTTGATGATCTATTATCATCCACAGATGGTGGGAAGCATGATTATGACTGGTAAATCTCGGAAACTCACATCTTATGAGATCATCATAAATTACATATTCAGATCTACGCTGATCTGTTCTTCTCCATGAGATGCCTTAGTTTGAAATGTAAATCCTGATCTTACCTGTATGCCAACATGGATTTGAAATCCATTGCTGTAATGCCGCCTTGGAAATTTTAAGCCTGTTTGCCATATCAGTTAATGATTCCATATAACGAGTGTGATTTGAGAATCATCCATATAACATTGGAAGAGAAGTTTTTACGGAAGGTGGCAAGAAGTCGTTTCTCGTGTTTGTATTTCATGTTATAAGAAATTTAATTTGGAAACTCTTTTGCTTTTCATTGCTGCATCTGGGAGTAATATACAATTTATTATACTGTGAATAATACAACTTGATCATATGGGACATAAGAACAAAGTAGAGAATTGTCCTATAGTTTGTGATGTTTGGCTTCCTTGAGAACCAGTTCCTGTAAAATAAATAAAAGAGCTTGAATTTGTGGGAGGTTTTTATAAATTTTATGTTAAATATGTACATTTTTATGGCATTTTTTAATGTTATGTTACATTAGTTAAGGAAAATGAGAAATTGAGTTTCACTTTAAATTGTCAATACTTGCATTTACTCGATCATCATTAATGCAGCTTTATCATTTATATTCATCATCCTTGCTGACCACTTGTCTGTCTCCTTAGGCTTCTTACTCCTCCTGGAACTCCTCTCTTTCCAACATCTGATGGCAGCGACTCACAACCAACTATAGCAGCTCCAAGAAGTAGTTCCTTGGCTAGATCAACTTCTAGTGCCAAAGCTTCAAGGGTATGCAGTCATACAACTCACTTTCTTGCTTTGTTATCTCTCAATACGTATTTCATAGTAATTCATTTTAATGAACTCAGAATAAATAAGAAGGCTTCTAAAGAAGTTTTCATTTGGGAATAGTACAATATGGAAGTTTCAGTTGTAGGTGATTAATTTATGAATTCTTTGTTTCAGCTCTCTGCCTCACCATCAGAGGGCCACCAATCCACAAGACCAACTAGAAGTAGTTCAGTAACTCGGCCTTCTTTATCGTCTTCACAATATACTTCTTATTCATCAAACAGATCTTCTTCAATCTTAAATACAAGCTCTGCTTCGGTTTCATCTTACACCAGACCATCCTCGCCAATCTCCCGGACTCCATCTTCAGCAAGACCTTCTTCGCCATCTTCAGCAAAACCTTCAACCCCATCTTCAGCAAGACCTTCCACGCCATCTTCCCGCCCTTCAGTTTCCCGTTCCTCAACTCCCTCCAGAGTGCGCCCAGCCCCTGCCAATAATTTAACTGACAAGAGTCGACCATCTCAAAGTTCCAGGCCTTCTACTCCAAGTTATAGAGCACAAATTCCTGCAAGCTCAAATTCAACTGTTACACGATCAAATTCACGTCCATCAACTCCTACGCGACGGAATCCAGTTACTTCTGTGTCACTAACACCTGCCTCAGGTCCTTCAACTTCAGCCAGGGGGGTTCTTTCAAATGGTCGCAATCCTGCACCAACATCCCGTCCAAGTTCCCCAGGCCCTCGTCTCCGGTCTCCACAACAGCCAGTTGTTCCGCCTGATTTTCCTCTTGACACACCTCCAAACCTTAGAACAACTTTGCCAGACAGGCCACTTTCTGCTGGTAGGTCCAGGCCAGGTGCTGCCATAACTATGAAGGGGAACCCAGAATCTACAATCTCGGGTAATGTACCAAGAAGACATTCATCTCCCATTGTTTCAAGAGGAAGGCTCACAGATCCACCTGGAAAGAGTCGTGCACCTTCCAATGGGCATGTTGCTGACATGTCTGAGCCTCGAAGAGCCTCACATGTTTCAGATTTAGGAATGCGGAAACCTATTAGATCATCGACAACTACCTCAGACGGTAATGGGTTTGGGAGGACAATATCTAAGAAGTCTCTGGATATGGCTATCAGGCACATGGTATGCACACTCTCTTTCATGTATGATTTATTAACTATAGGACTGCATGTAGATCCAGCTTGTTTCTGGTCTGAATGCAAATAAAGATATGATCATAATCATCTGACTAGCTATATTTCTGAGGTGCACATGCTAAAATTGTCACAATCATGCCTAAACTACAAAGGCAACAGAACTGCTCATAGTACATTGGCTGCTGCTTGCATTAGCAATATGATCTTTGTCTTTGCTTTTATTCCATGGGTGTATTGTAGTACTTTGCCTGAAAAAATTGTGCTTGGGGCATGTTAGATGACTAATTTTCATGAATGAAGCTTGAATATTTGTTGAGGGGTTAGTTTCTACTCAATATTCCTGAACTCGTTACTATGGTTAATTTTACTCGACGTTCCTGAACTTTAAACCATGTTTAATTGTTGGACTTTAGCTTTAATTAGTGGTATACAAAAATCATTGAACTTATCGCATTATTGATTCTGCTATAATATGGAAAACTTGTTACTGAAGCACTGATCTAGATGATGACCTATGAGCTCTTTAGAATAAAACTAGAGTAATTTTCCAGGGGAAACACTTTATTTTCTCTCATCATACTACATGTAAAAGGAAGGAGGAGGAGGGGGGTTAGAATAAAACTATTGAGTAATTTTTCCTGGGGAAACACACTTTATTTTCTCTCATCATACTACATGTAAAAGAAAGGGTCCCCGGGGGGTGGGGTGGGGTGGGGGTGGATGTGTGCTTGTTGAATCGGACAATTTTTTCTCGTCAAGATTTGCTATTCTGGCATCTATTTTGGCATAGGTTTGCTAAATTGTGGGCAAGATGAGTTCTCCATTGTTTTGATGTGCGATTTTAATGTTACAAAATGATATTATGTGTTGTTGACGATACATAGCAATAAGTTGGACTTTTTATTGCATTATGCATGAGGTAGCTCGTGGTGCATTGGTTCTATCATTGCTATGGAAATGTAATTGCTTAGCTATTTTATCATGATAGTATAAACCAAGTGGCGTTTTACTATGTTTGGTAAAAAGTACATGCCACTACTTTTTCCTTTACTTGCCTCAATTCCCCTACTCTTCTACGCACTTTCAAAACAATGGTGCTCTCCTAAGATATTCTAACAATTTTATCAAACACTGATGCAGGACATAAGAAATGGTGCGGGGAGTACTCGAGGACTTTCAGGCACCGCACTTTTCCCTCAAAGCATCCGATCTTCATCCAAAGCGCAATCCGTTCGTTCTGCAACTGCAAGTGCTCCAGAATCCATTAGCAATGGAGATATTTTGGAGAACGGCAACCATATTAGCAGAGCTGCCGAA
Source organism: Croton setiger (assembly GCA_948099555.1). Classification (NCBI taxonomy): domain Eukaryota; kingdom Viridiplantae; phylum Streptophyta; class Magnoliopsida; order Malpighiales; family Euphorbiaceae; genus Croton; species Croton setiger. Next base: position 64,338 of record CANUEY010628034.1, read on the forward strand.
ATTGCGAGTGAAACGAATGGACGATACTCTGCTAGATTGAATGAAGTAGACATCTATGAAAGCTCTCGATATGATGCCTTATTACTTAAAGAGGATTTGAAGAACACAAACTGGCTACACGGGATTGATGATAAATCTGATCAAGGGTCAATATTTGATAATGGATTTGAGTCTCTGCCTGAACCATTTGGTCTATTATAACATCTGAGAAACTGTTTCTTTTTTTTTACTTTACGATATTTAATTCTTTTACGAAAATTTGTTTCATATATTCTCTTTAATTATTTACCAGAAGAGAACGAAATGTGTTGAATATTATAACAAAAACTAATGGAAGTGAAGCGAAGAGGCAGTACTTATGTTGTACAATATGAGATTAATGGTTCAGTGTCACTGTTAGCCTTCTTATAAATTTCTAATGCAAACAGTAATGTTTGGTTTGAACGTAAAGGTTTGAATCTGGTTACAGGAAGGTTCCTATTTAGTTTAAAGATTATATATATATACAATGATATTAGTCATGCTTCTAAGAACTAGGCCAATAACATCTTTTCACTCTTAAACTATGGCTATTTTGGACTATTAGCCCCTAAAATAACTAATGACATTAAAAAGTCCCTGATCTACTCAAAAACTAACTAACCGCACCTTCTGTTAAAAAGAACACGGCAAGTTGACGTAAAACTAACAGATGGCGCATGAATGCTCCCAAATCATCCCTGAATGATATTTTATTTAATATAATAATGGCACATGGTGCCCAATTGCCTAAATCTCTACTGAGCAGCGCTTGCATGAATGAAATATTAACCATAACTGCTCTTCCTTGAAAATCAAGTAAACTATAGGATGGACGTATTGAAAATTGAAGTGAAGCGCTTGTATGAAAACAATTACTAACAATGGTTTAGCAGAGAAAGAAGATGAAGAGGAAGAAAAAGAAAAGAAGAAGGAGCCGTTTGGTTTTAAAATAACAATTAGGTTCCATAAATCTCATGCCTATTGGTTCTTCAACTAGCCGTCTGTAACTTTCATTCAAACGGCTTCAATAAGCTCTGTTTCACTTTCTTCTCTTCATTTCTTTCAAATTGACTCACATTAGTACTTTATGAATGAAGTTGGTATCCTAACTCGGTTAGGCCATCAAAATCTTGTCTCACTATATGACTTTAACTTAAATGTGTATAAAAACTGCAGAAGTGGTTGGTTCTCTTCCATCAATATTTTTATGCAGTGCAAATACTTAGCTCTTATGGAGTATATAAAGATGTGGATGTTATTATTTGATTAGGGAGCATGAGTATTTATTTGTTCCAAAATAAGATAATATATTTTTAAAGAAGATTAAGATATAACATGGTAACAGCCAAAGATGATCAAATTGTTGTATCATAATTGCCATTATCATTTGTTTCTTTTGCAAATTCCTACACATAAAGATCTGCATTCTCATTTGTAGATGTTCTTACTCCTAATAATTGTTGTTGCCTGCATTCTTATGAATGCAAAAAGAACTATGGCGAATAACAATGTCTGGTTTTCAATGGAAAATGAGAATACCAAGTATAGAAGATGAAGCTTCGTTTTGTGTCTTATTTATTTTTTATTTTATCTTCATCGATAGAACTTTCTTATTAAGAGCAGACTACTAGATAGGTTACCTTGTATTTATTAAATAGTAAGCCAAACAGAGTATGAGCACAGCAAACACGGCTTTCCTTTGATGAGAATAGGGAGTCTTCACGCGCCACCAAGGAGAAGGAAGTCCACCTTCCGTTAAATCCTTGACAGAAGGTGGCAGTAGGTACTTTTTGGATACTGTAGGAGCTTTTCATTAGTTATTTGGAAGGTTGAAATTCGCAAATTTTTACAAATAATGATTATTTTTGAGTAAAAATTTTTTTAATAAAACTATTTTTAAATTAAAAAATTTTAAAAACTATATATGGCAAATTACTAAAAAGGGATTATATATGAATTTTTCCGTTTTAAAAACCACTAATATTATTTAATGATGTTAGCCAAAAGTCAGAACAAATTTTATATTTTGATGCTCTAATTAAGTCCAACAAAACTGACGATTACCAATTAAAACATTAATTTTTTTTTTCAAGAAAAAGGAATATTAAAATGAGAAAAGAATCTTGATTATTTTTAAATTACTTGTTGAAATGACTTAGCAAATTATAATGTTTATAAATAATTAAGGTGGTTAAACTACTTTGCATATCATCAGCATCTCATTTTAATTTAAATGTTGCATTGTATAAATGGAATTTTCATTTTATTCAAAGAGGTATGGTTTCTATCTAATTTTTGTATAAGAATTTTTTATTTTGGAAAGCTGAGGAGTGAATTTAATAGGCCATTTTAGTAATGTTTTAATAAGAAAAGAAATGTTATATGACCATGAAAATAAAATTGAATTATTAAGATTGGTTGGAGCGTCTATGACATGGAGAAAAGAATTGATAATTAAAAATCATGATTTGGTGGGTTGGGTTTGTCTGTATTTTCATATGCCTACCACTTTGTCCTTCTCAACATTCTGCTATTTCTTTAACTAATCTTCATTCCTCTTTCTTCCATGAAAAATATACCATCATTTTTCTAAGTACCATAAATAAAAGTAGGATATTTAAAAAAAAAATTGAAAATATGGAATAATATGAATTCGTGGATGAAAATATGGGAATAAATTATACAGGGTCACTTAGGATATTTCATATATTGATGATCTTACTTACGATAAAAATTGTAGAATGTGAATGTCTTAAATTTAATTAATGTCAACTATATTTTTAGCACTTATTTATTGATTTGTTCATAATATTATCAGTGTATTATTGGTCTTCTTTATATTAAAAATAAGTTAAACACATTTGCTTTATTTTTTTTTTTAAAGTCAAAATAGTCCCTTTCCATTTTTTTTTAAAATAATTCTTAACTTTTGCTTCTTTTATTCTTAATAAAAGAATATATTCAGTTGCTTAATTTCATATGGACTGTCAAATATAAAAACAAGATTACTTATTTTATTTTCATTGCTTGTCTCATTTTATTCTGCATATTTAAATATGGTGTATTTTGGCCTACACCTATTTGTTTATAAACTAAATTTTATTATATTTTAGAAAAAATAAATAAAATTTTGGTACAATGCTTTATAATAAAAAAGATTCCACTAAATTTTGTAAATATTATTTATTTGAAAAATTGGCCAAAAAAAGGGATACATTGGGCATCGACCAAGGTATGGTCCAGAACCAAATTATTGCTATCCAGACCGAATAATGAGACGCTCTATTGAAGTTATAACAACATTTTGATTTGGAGGTTTGACTTCCTTAATTGCTATTTATGTTGTTTTGAGTGTGTTGGACCTAAAGTTGTGAGCTTTTCATATGTAATTTATGGAAAGAAATAGTGGAATACCAATGAAGGCATTGATCCAATGGTTGGGTTCTGGATTAGGATTTGAGGTTCCAGGAACAATGATTCGTGGCTATGGCCAAGAAGATCATAGCCTATTTAACAAGCTTTCAAAGACTTTGAAACTCAGATTTCTGAAAAAGATAATTGGAACTATGAGCTTTGATGGAGCTTGTGCAGCCACATTAAAAGTTACTAATTGTTTTGAAGAGGAAGCAGGAATAATAGGATCATTACTCGTCTGAAACTCGCGTGTAAGTAGCCATTTAATTATTAACTGGGGAAAAAAATATACTATATTTACATTATTCTTTTTGACATGTTGACATTTTTATAAATATGTAGTAAACATATTAAGATGTGACAATTTTGAAGTAAAATAATATGTTCATGATTCAATTCACTGACCTAATTTGTTTGGTTGGTTAGAAATTATATAAGGAAGTAAAAACTTGTACAAACCAAAATTTCGATTTGTTATGACTTTTACATTCAATTCACTTTTGTCTTTTAATGAAACATCTTCAGAAAACCAAATTATTTTATTCCATCAACTTTCCATAACCTTAATATTAATTCCCAATTAAAATTCATCTTTACATAAATACATTAGCTCCATTCTCTTTTCTTCAGCTGCTTAATTAATTACATAATCCCAAATTTTCTCAACTAATCTCTCTTTTAATTACTCTGTTAATTGCTTTTACTACATGTTTAGTGTTTATGTATAATCATTTCAGCTATAAGCAAACACAAAAGTATGGTAAGAAGAGCAAGAAATTTATAAAATATAGAACAGAATTGAACAGAAACAGAACAGTTCATCGAGATCTGCGAGTTACAGCAGCGTTTGCTTGACGGTGAAGCTTCAAGAAAATTGTTTGCTGAATTTTTGAACGTTACAATTTAGAGACTGTTTATTATTCGAATTTAAAACAGCTACAACTGCAACAACTACTTTACTCTTTTGTTGCTTCTTTAGTCTGCGTGTTCTTGAAGAAATGCCGCTTTAAATCTTTGGGTTTTTCTCTTTTTCTTAGCTCCACTTCAGATCGCTGTTCTTCTTCTTTCCTCAAATGGCGGTTTCTGTTGTACACTCGCGTTCCTGACCAGTTTCAAGGTTTCGGCTCTCTTCTTCTTTACTTTACTAGTAGTTTGTTCTGTTTGGCTACTGAGAAATTTGAGGGAAAAAAGAAATTACTGCTACTGTTTGTTTATTCCCCTCAATTTTTGCTTCTTTTTTAAAATTTATTTTATGGGGTTGACTTAAAGTTTGTATTTTATTTTAACATTTAGTAGAAAAACCAACAATTGGGTTATTTTACGGATAAGAGCATAAGGGATTTTGAGCTAATTCATTGAGCGGGAAATTTTCTGTTCTGATTGAAATTTCTCTTCACTGTGTGATGAACAGAAATTAGGTTCATGTCCATTCATTGAATAATAATAATAATAATAATAAAGTAGTCATTTTGTTGCTTTGTTGAAATTTGCATGTGGTTGTCCTCTAATTGGAAATTTCTTGTTTTTAATCGAAATTTGTTGATATTGTTGAATTTTCTTTTCAATTCATGCATTTGTTTGGTGTTGTTTATGCAATTCCTCAACATATATGCAAGTTATCACCTAAATTTACGCCAATCAAATGAAAATTTCTAAAGGAATTATCATTGCTGCCTTTAATGCTTTTGCTTTTCTCTTTAGCATAAAAAGGATATGCTTTTTCTTCTTTTCCTCTCTCTTATTAGTTATTACTTTCCTGTAGTGTTTATTTCAAATGCCACTGACCATTCTTTGTGGGGTTTTTTAATTCATGGTTGGAGGTTTGTATTAGATATTAAATAGGTTGCTGCTATTCTGAATTGTGGAGTGGCTAAGTTTCTTTCAACTTGAGTAGGAGTTGGTGAAATTGGGAAGGTTTCCTTTGTTAATTTCTTTGTTTAGCTAATTAGGTGACAATTATTGATGATTAAATACTGATTAGTGTCACCAAAAAATAGTTAAATTATATATTCCATGTGTTTTGAAGATATATGAATGACATGGGTTCTGTTTCATCCTTCAAAAAGCTTGCATTTTCTGGGTCTAGCCCTCTTCATTTCCTGATACCCCCCTACCCCAATCCAATATTGTTCAAACCTGAAATTTAATATTTTGATTATTCTTCTTATGTTTTTGTTTAGCTTGTCATGTTGGTTCAGTGAGTAGTCACTATGATCCACTAGTTGAATGTTTTGGTATGTGTTTGAATTTTCCAGGGAAAGCAGAGAAATTGGTGAGATTTTACCTATCAGTTAAAGCCAACACAAATTCTATGAAGACACACTCATTTATTCTGGGATTGACATTTCAGTTGCTGCTGCTTTTCCTTCCTCAAACTAGTGCTGATCTAAATTCTGAGAAACAAGCCCTCCTTAACTTTGCTGCTGCAGTTCCTCATAGCAGGAAACTTAATTGGCGTTCGAGCACCCCGATATGCAAGTCGTGGATAGGTATCACCTGCAATGCAAATGGTTCTCATGTAACTTATGTTCGCCTTCCTGGCAGTGGACTGACTGGTTCTATTCCAGCTAACACACTTGAAAAGTTGGATTTCCTCATCACTCTCAGTCTCCGCTCCAACCAGCTTTTCGGAGAACTTCCTTCAAATTTACTCTCACTCCCTTCCCTTCAAAATGTATACCTTCAGCATAACAACTTTTCAGCAACCATTCCTTCATCACTTTCTCCTCAGCTTAATACACTTGATCTCTCCTATAATTCCTTCACGGGGAGTATTCCTAACACAGTACAGAACTTAACAAACCTTACTGCTTTGAAGCTTCAAAACAATTCCCTTACAGGATCCATTCCTCAAATCAGTAGCTCAGGCCTCAAACAGTTAAACTTGAGTTACAACCATTTGAATGGTTCAGTTCCATCCACCCTTCGAAAGTTCTCCCTCTCCTCGTTTGAGGGTAACAGTATGCTATGTGGACCGCCACTCAACCAGTGTTCCTTACCTGCACCCTCCCCTTCTCCGTTTCCTTCATCTTCCCCGTCTCCGTTTCCTTCACCTTCCCCGTCTCCTTCTCTGACTCTCTTACCACCTTCTCCATCCAACTCTCAAAAACCAACTTACAGTTCTAAGAAGAAACTTAGTACTGGATCTATAATTGCCATTGCACTCGGAGGAGCTGTGGTACCGTTGTTCTTATTTTTGCTTTTAGTGATATTCTGTTTGAAGAAAAAAGATGGCGAGGACAATGCTGAGACGAAAGCAAAAGGCGGGAGGACTGAGAAGCCAAAGGAAGACTTTGGGAGTGGGGTGCAAGACGCTGACAAAAATAAGTTGGTATTTTTTGAAGGCAGTTCTCATAATTTTGATCTTGAGGATTTATTAAGAGCTTCAGCTGAAGTACTGGGAAAAGGAAGTAATGGAACAACCTACAAAGCTATCTTGGAGGAGGGAACAACGGTAGTTGTGAAGAGGTTGAAAGATGTGGTTGCAGGAAAACGAGAATTTGAGCAGCAAATGGAAACTGTAGGAAGGGTTGGTCATTACTTGAATGTTGTTCCTCTTCGTGCTTATTACTACTCCAAGGATGAGAAACTCCTGGTTTATGATTATCTACCAGGAGGAAGCTTTTACACTTTATTGCATGGTATGTCAATCATATAGCCTATCATCTTCTATTTTTTCTCTCCATTACATCATTTGTTATTTTCTTATTAGGATTAGGCAGCCAACGAAATCTGAACACGGCGACTCTCTCTGTTGTCATGCAAATTAAGATTTTGCAATTTTACCTGATAATTCTCTATATTGTGAAATGACAGCAGGAAGCAGTAGTTTTGGCACAAGTCCGCCAGACTGGGATACCAGAGTAAAGATTTGCCTAGGAACTGCAAGGGGCATTGCACATATCCATTCTGCTAGTGGAGGGAGGTTCATTCATGGAAACATCAAATCCACCAACGTACTCCTCACTCAAGAACTCCATGGTCGTGTTTCAGATTTTGGCTTAACTTCTATAATGAGTTATCCCTCTGTCCCATCTAGAAGTGCAGGGTACCGAGCCCCAGAAGTGATGGAAACTCGAAAATCTACGCAAAAATCTGATGTCTATAGTTTTGGGGTTCTTCTACTAGAAATGCTGACAGGCAAAGCACCAATCCAGTCAACAGGGCAAGAAGAAGTGGTGGATCTCCCAAGGTGGGTGCAATCTGTCGTTCGAGAGGAATGGACTGCAGAAGTTTTCGACGTGGAGCTAATGAAATATCAAAATATTGAGGAAGAAATGGTGCAGATGCTACAAATAGCAATGTCATGTGTATCAAGAGCGCCTGACATGAGACCTTCAATGAATGAAGTGGTTAAGATGATCGAGGAAATCCGCACAACTGATTCTGCAAATCACACATCAGAAGACGCCGGATCAAATACTCAAACTCCATAATTAATTTGATTTGTTTACCATTTTTCATATGTAGAAATTGTTTCTCAGATTCTTGTTTGATGCCTGTTTTAACTGTTTAAGAAATATTATTTCTCAATGCATGTGATACTAAGAAAGGGGTGCAAAGAGAAACTCCACATGTAAGTACTTCCCTTGTATTTTTGTGCTCCTTTTCTAGCACTGTAACTCAGATTTTACCATTCTAGAATTAGTTCTTTCCATATTGTAACAAAGTTTTCTTACCAACAGTCATTTAGTTGGAGAAAATTCCATCACTTTCTGATATGCCTCTAAAATTCCCTTGGTTTTATATTTCCTCTGCAGTAGTTTTCTGTATAGAAAAAATGTGATGGCCCATTTAGAGGGCCGATTTTAATTTCTACATGACAGTAATTTTGTATGGGAAAAAAGAAATAAATAACAAAGGTGATGATTACAAATGCTCTTTGCTAAACTAAGACCTTGAATTTGGGGTGTTTTTGTCAACCAAATCAGCACCGCTAACATAACTAGTGACAAATGATATTAATCGAAAAGGAGCTCCGATCAATGGAGCATCCGCCAGTGGTACAGTTTCTGTCTTATTACTGTCAACGGCCTGTAGCTCCAAATCACGAAGCTCGTTATCAACCAAAGGAATTTGCACAATTTCTCCAGAGTCGAATGGAACTGTAGCAGCAGGTTCAACATCCAACGAGTCCAATTTGGGGGCCACTGCAGATATGTGTCTGCTAGGCTCAGGAATGGAATGAGTTACAACAGCAATTTCAGCACTTCCAACTGTGAGTTCATGACCAGTAGCTGAAGAAAGACTAGCTGGTGAACTTTTTTCATCATTTTCAACCGCAAGTTCACGACCCGTGGCTGAAGAAAGTCCGACCGGTGAACTTTGTCGGTCAACCTTAATACACAACTCATTCACCTGAGAAACAATGCAGTTAAACAACAAATATTAAAATGTATATATATCTTACACATGCATTCAAGTAAAAAAGCTTATATTGTGTGTCTGATACTCTAATTTTGAAGTTAAAAAAATAATTACGCTATCAAAGATATAGCAGTCTGATACTACTAAAGCATTGGCAACGAAAAACATATAACTTGAAAACCAAATCAAGGCTGTGCAAGTAAGAGCAGTTTATTACTTTCTCAACAAGATCTGCATTTTCTGTGATCAGTTTGTCAACCAGAACACAAGCTGCTTCAACCTGGGAGTTCAACTCATCACGTTCAGAAGCATGCTGCATCAGATGCAGTTCATCATTATTTTAAATATTATCAAATTTTCAGAATTTCAACTCCAACCCAACATTTAATTGAGAAGATATTTAGCATAAAGGATCCTCCCAAAACTGATAGACCAGTTGGTCTGTTCCCAAAAAAATAACTGTCAAAGCTCTAACACGGGGAAGCAAACCTTTTTCCGTTCATCTGATATTCTTTCGGAGATATCTGCTTCAAGGCTCTGAAGCTGTGATTGCATGGCAGATTTGTTCTCCATCAGTTTTTGGTTTTCTTTCAACAGGCTATTCTTGGATTCCTCCAACTCCACCACCTGCCAGGCTTTGTTTTAATATCCATATCAGAACAAAAACAAGGCTATCATATAGAATGGTCAGTTTGTCATCTCAATGCATTCAACTGATAACCTACAACATTCATAAGGTAGTGGACATATGGCAACAGAAAATTCAGAAAGCTATAAATCGAAGCAATGACATAAAGTAGAAAGGTAAATAAAGCTCTGTACCTTCATTTCTAGTTTCATGATGTCAATATTCTTTCTAGCAAGTGTTTCTTTGTTTCTATCCTGCAAATAACAGATATGTAAAGTTAGGAATTCAAAAATGAATGCCCTTACATATGAATTAGCTGCACATATTTCAAACACCTAAAACTTCAGTTACAAATAGTTTAACAGCCTCATCTGATGTCAATTAAGGTAAGCGCAAGCAGTTCTATTTTGAGATCAACCAAAAAAACTTGTAAAGTGGAAAAACTTTACCCTTTTTAAACCCATAGCAATCTTCTCATCTAATAAAAGTTGAAGCTTCTTCTCCAAGCCATCCTGCAATTTATGTAATTTCAACAGTTAGAAGCTGCAAGCAACCACACAGAGCAAACAATTTCAAAAGATAAGAAACAATTGCTATAAAACAGCACGTAAAAGATGTTCTATAAGTCTTGTTTGCAATAGCAATGAAGATGATGTCAGAAAAACATGCCAAAGAGTGGGAAATACAGTTCAACATAAACCTACACATCAATCAAAATTACCACTGTTTGAAGAATCAACTCTTTTTCGTCCTGCAATGTTACAATTTTCTTCTCTAGACCAACCTGCAAATTATGCCATCAGATCAGCCTGGAAAAAATAAATAGAATATGCAGTTACAGTCTAAAAGATACAAAAAGCATATAAATTCCCATCAACTTCAAGTGATCCATATACGAATGACTAGAAACTTGACTAACCTCTTTCTGCATGTGAAAATCATTTTCATTTTTCAACTGTTGGATTGTTTGTTTTAAAGTAGCCTGTGAATACCAATGACACTTTTCTTCTCAGTAATAACATAAATAATGAAACTCAGAAACATGATTACAAGTAAAAAAAGGAGGGGAAATTTTCCAGTCCATACTTGCAAATTTGCAATAGGAAAAAAAAAATATGCTACCTCTTTCTGTGAAGCTGAATCATTTATATCTTCTAATTGATCTAGTCTCCCTTGTAAAATAACCTGCGATCACAAAGTGACAGCTAATATTACCCCACGACATAGCTAAAACAAAGAAGAATTGCTTTTCCAAATAAAAGATTCCCTCGTGTTCTCATACCAACTACTTGATAAAACAAGTATTACCTGTTGTTGCCTGTGGGAATCATTTTCCTTTTGTAACTGTTCAATTTTCTCTTCTAAGATAGCCTGTAAAGAATTGAAAGAAGTTATTTCATGCCCCAGACAAAATGAAGAAATTAGTTTAACATTACAGCAAGTGAATGCTATGTTTCAATTCCTATCTGCCTCATAATAATGTTTCACTTTACTTTTCACACTACCGAAAAAGAAATCATTTAACGTACTTGAGTAATAATAATATTGAGTAAATTGAATACATTGCGCTTATAACGAAAGAGGGAGTTTACTGGGAATTACAAAATACAATTAATGTTGTTTGCTAAAATTCACAAGTGAGAGGCTTTTTTGAGATAGAGAAAATACAAATGAGACAAGTATTTTAGGATGGAGGAGTTTTTCTAAGAGTTGTGAAAATTCACCGAGTCCATTCCTACAACCAAATCAAAAAGTTTAATACCTCTTTCTGCGTATGTGAATCATTTTCATTTTGTAGTTGCTTTATTGTCTGTTTTAATATAGCCTGCAAAAAGGCATTGTTTCATGCTCATAAAAAATTATTAAATCCAAAGAGATAGCAGAAAGGAAAACAAAGGACACAAAGTTATTAAAAAAATGACACACCTCTCTTCGCAGCCACTGTTGTTTATCAGCTTCAGTTAAAATGGACTGTAAAAAGCAGAATTTTGAATAGGAAGTGAAAAAGTATCAATCCTCATTCCACATAAAGAGACCAAACACAGACACAGCAACAGAAGGCAAAAGAATTTGAAATTGCTAGAAGTTGATTGATAAAAAGAACAATACATGCATGGTACATAAAAAATAGCCAATTGAATATAGCGCACCCTATCTATTAAAGAAAGTTCATGCATTTAATAGTTGTTTTTCTAAGGAAATGAGTGAAATGATGCATTTAATAGTTGTTTTTCCAAATGATGAACTGGAGAACATCGCCAGGGCTTCATTAAGCTTTAGCAAATAAAACGCAGCCAATTTTATATAGTAACATTTGCAAGAAAATTAAAATAAAAATGATGTGTATGGCAGATTGCATATCAGGATATTGCTGCTACTAAGCCACAAACTCAATACGCTGTATCCAAGGGAGCGCTTGTAAACCATTCTATTAGTAAAACACTAAAACTAACCAAAAACAGATTGCATATGTAAATGATATTCTGCATAGATACACCCCACAACAACCATTCTCGCGCCCTTAAAAAAAATTATAACGTATCGATCTAGTTTTATTTTTATCAATCCAAAGCTGATAAGCATTCACTAGAAATCCAGTTATAAATTCCAACTTACAATTTCAGCTCCATTGTTCTGACGTATATCCGCACCCACATCAACATTATGAACATTAGCGAGGTTTGTTTGGTCGTGATCATTCCTCCCATTACTCATACCATTCTGATCGACACCAAAAGCTGAATCATCTTCCGACGCCGCTTTGGTCTGCTTGTTTTTCTTTTTCTTGTTTCTCTTCTTCTTCTTATCGTCCTCCATCCTTCCTTCCAATTATATCCCTAATTCTTCAAAATCTCTCAATTCAACAGAACCAGATCTAACAAAGGATTTCGAAATTCTTAACCTGAAAAAATGGTTTAATATAACATATTAGTATATGGAAAAGGTTCATGTGCGCAAATACATTTTGAGATCTGAAACAAGTTGAATACTTGAATACGTATAAAATCGGAAAATTCAAATTTTGATTAAAAATAAATAAAAAAAGGGCAGCAATTTACCCTAACCCTAAAATGCAATTCAAATTGTAACAAAGAATGCGTGAGCGATATGCAAATGCAATGACTCGGACACGCATCGAAACGTTTCCCAAAAGTGGTACCGGGTTTTTTTCTTTCTTTATTTATTTTTTTATTATATTTTTAATTTTAAAAATACAATTTTATTCTTGTATTGATTATTACTATTTTATTAAAAAAGTTACCTGTGTTTTCTCAATAATTAAAGATTTACCTATTTCACATAATAGGTTGTTGTCACAGTTCAATTTACTCAAAAGAAAAAAAATTATTCAAAATAAATGTTCAGTTTACATAAAAAAATTTTCACTTACGATATCCTTAATAATTTTTTTAACACATTGATCATAAAATACAAAATCAAATTGATTTCTTCATTAATATTATTGTAAGGATATTAAAAATATTTTATATTTTTTTAAAATAATTATATTGTAAGAAGGTATTATGGCTTTACATAATTTTTTTTTTTGTTAAATTTTAATATAAATATTAAATTAACAATTTATGTGATATTCAAATTATATTTTTTCCTTGATTATAAATGTAACATTAATTTTAATTAAATCAACATTTATTTGTTGTAAAATTATTTATTTGGGTAATATATTATGTCTTAACTTTTTCGATAAATAGGTATTAACTTAGTTGAAATTAATATTATATTTACATTTTGATTTAACTGAAAAGCTAACCATGTAATAAAATTGTATAAACTTTATAAAATAAAAAACAAAATATAATTTAAAATATTAGAATAAATTAATTCAGTTTCTCATCATACAAAAACTTGCAAAGATTTTTTTATTGGTTTAATCATACTTTTTGCTTCTGTTTTTTCAATTTCACCCTAAAATAATATTGTTTAGGACACCGAATCCATAAAATTTTGTTAGGACTCTGAGATTTTGTTTCTTTGTACAAAACTAATTTTGTTCTATAAATTTGATGAAATAAAGTGATATAAATAAAGTGAAATACAAGATAGGACATTTTTGTATTTTTAATACTTTAAGAGTAGTATTTTGGTGTGACACAAAAAAAAAAAAAATTGAGGGTAATGGAGTAATTTTACTGTTTTTTTTTTTTTTTCTGGTAATGAAGTAATTTAAACATGCTAAATTAAAATAGGACACGTCAGATAAAATGGAACCAGAACCTTGCAAAAACAGAACAAAACAAAATACAAATACAACAAACTATTTGTTAGGTGAAACTTAATCGTTAAATTAAAGCTTAAATTTCAGGTTTCTTAAAGCGTATAATGAAACTACTTTTTACAAATTTACAGATACAATAAATAAAGGACAGACCACACAGACAGGAAAAGTGCTGTGTCTCTTTCATTTGGTTTATGTCCTTTTATTTCATATTATCATATTATTATTATTTATGAAAAAAAGAAAATTCTAGGGATTTTGATTCCAATTTCAATTCCATCTCTTTTTTTTTCTTTGTTTTATACCTCCGATACATCCTTTCATTAAACGCGCTTTGTGATTCTGATCTAAACAAGGTAAATATTGTACGCTGTTTTCATCATTTCTATTCATTTTCTTTCTTTTTCAATATCTCTGTTAATGCCGGTATCGTCTCAATTCAGAATTTATCTTCTCTTCTTCTTGCACGGCCGTGTATCCAGCTAGGAAAGAAAAGCAAGGAAAATTAGGTATGTCTTTGAATTTTGCGGTTTGAATCGATTTATATGAATGTAATTTACTTGGAGCTTCAGCTATAAGTGTGGAAAAAGCAAATGGAATTTAATTTCCAAGACTAGACTATTAAGTCTTTCTTATGAGGAAAATTCATCATTTTGCAATAAAACTTCCCTTTGATGCTTGGTGTTTCAAAGCTTTTTCAGGCCATGTACACTCTTGGTTCCTTTCGGTAATTATTTATGTTGCTAAATATTTTCTCTATATTAGCTTTGGTCAAATTATTAGTTGTATTCCTGTCTATAAAGGACATACAATTGGCTGTTGTCCATGGTATGTTAGGAAGGTTTTGTTAGGAATAGGAATAGTGATGGCTAATCAAGATCCAAACTTACTCAAGTGACCTTTGGGTTTATGTCCCAATTAAACTCTTGAGCTCTACTGCTTTTAACAGTGTCTTATTTTTTATTATTGTGGGTTATTGTTCCTGGGAATAGGCTTGGCACCTTGTATCCATGTAGAGATAAAAAGGTACGAAATTATATAATCATAATCATTATGAGAATGCTGAGTATGCATGACCAAAATTTAGTACCTAGCTGCTTCATCTTGTGAGTTTGAAAAAGAAAATGAGTTTATTTTGCTCGACATTCATATCTTCTACTAAGAAATGTGAGTTTCTTTTGTCTCTTGCTTTTTCTCCGAGCCCCCTGTTTGTTCCTCCAGCTTTAATTTAAATCAGAAGCTTATGATATTAATCAAATATGCCATTTGAAAAGAGGTTTTTTAGCCTCTGTCTCTCCTTATTTTCCTATTCATTTTTTGAAATTTTTTTATGAATTTTCAGTACTGAACTTTTGATTTTCAGGTACCTTTCTACTGCAGCTTCTAGGCATACAATATCTTGTAATCAAGATCAGACATGGGAAATTGCCTTTGCAACAAGGTAATTCTTCTTAGCTTGTACTTGTTATATATTCATAAAGAACGAAAAATGGATATCACTCCTTTTTAATTTTTTTTACTGTATAAAATTAAAAAAAAAAAATATGGGCTTGGAAAATAAGAAAAATTTCATGTTGCTTCACCATAGTGACCCCATAGCCTAATAGTATGTTTTGATTATTGAGATTTTATCTACTCACTTTGAGCCCCTAAACTTTTATTTATTTGCTGATGCTAAGGACTTTGTGCTATGGAAAACTTAGAAGGTAGATGTTAAATTCATTACAAGCAATTTATAAACGTAAAAAATAGTTATAGTTCTTCACAGGGGAAATTACTGAAGCTATGATGAAGGAAAACCTTATTTTCTGCTCTATTTTCTTTCTTTACTCCGATTGCAAAGAAAAATAAAAAATAATAATTAGAACTTGTCTATTTGATCAGTTAGGCTGTGAAATTTCTTGTTGAGCAGAACAAGTCTTAGTACCATGAACAAATTTATCTTTGATCACATTTTTCATCAAAAGGCATCAATGTGAAAAAATAAAAGTTCAAATAGACAAAACGGGTTTTCCCTTATTATAGTTGTTGCACTACTATTATCAAAGCTGAACCTTTTGCAGCTTTTACGCTATATCCTCATATATGGTCTAGCACTTCCCTTTCTGTTTCATGGTTTCATTTTGAAGATTGCCCTTTCCTACTATATGAAATAAGAGTCACTCAAATGTTATTGTGCATTGTTTCAATCTTACTTAATAAGGGCAGTGGTGAAATTCTGATGTTCATAATATTTGCAGAGCCAGGGGGCTGATGATGATAGTGAACATGTTGAATTTGTCAGTAGTAATGTGCACCTTATTCCTACCAAGGAGGTTTGGGAACAGAAGCTGTCAGAAGCAAGTAGGGATGGCAAAACTGTAAGTTCTCTATGCTGTCTTATTCAAAGAATATGCATCATTAGAAGGTTCTTCTGGAGTCCATTGAACTAGTCCTTTGTTCTCTCTAAACTTAAAGTATCCTTCCTTCAAAAATACGTGTTAATACTACACTTAGTAATATGCTTCCTTCTGATCTTGTCTGTAGCTAGACCTTGCCAATATCCAAAATGTATATGTCCATGGCAACAACTTCTGAACAAGGAGTTTTAGGTCGGCAAAATGACCAAATTTAAAAAATTACAAAAACAGTAGAACACATTTTTTTGTGTCCAAAAGATATTAGTATCGGACACAAGGACAACATGGATATGTTAAGACTTTAAATTTTTCATGCTTCTTACAGGAAACGCATACTTGTCGCTTTCAGCGATGATTAATTTTTTAAAGAACTAGCTGTTGCATCAAAAATTATTTTTTTTCTTGTTTCGTAAATGTTATTCCAAGGTTTATTTTCAATTTTCCACTGAAGTTGGATGTTTAATAGGTTCTGGCAAATTTCAGTGCAACATGGTGTGGCCCTTGCAGACAGATTGCACCTTTCTACCGTGAGCTATCTGAGAAATACCCTTCTGTACTTTTCCTGTTGATTGATGTTGATGAACTACCTGTAAGTTATAATTTGTCTTCTATTTACTGGACAAACAAAAGCTTGAGTTTCATTTTTTCTATCTTTTGCTATTTAAATTTTGTGGTCTGGTGTGTCATTTTCTGTCATCATTCAAGGCCTGAACTAGTAATAGAACTCTTGAATTACATCTGCATTTTTGGATGATATGCTCTTTTTTATTGTGTGGGACAAAAGGCAAATGACCAGCAGCTTTGGGAAAGTAAAGTAATTAAAATAAATTATGGGGCAACATTTTATCTAACAGATCAAAGATAAAACAAATGCAAAAATCAACCCAAATGTGCCACGAACAGATTATGATGAATTCAATTATAGCATTGTATTAGTATGTTTCTTTTCCTGCATCTCATATCCCATATATTAGTTTGTTACTATTTTCGATTCTATCAGATTCTGCATGAAAATGTAAATGGTAAAACTGTTAATTGTCACGCAATCCACAGGACTTCAGCTCCTCATGGGATATCAAGGCAACTCCTACATTTTTCTTTCTTAGAGATGGGCAGCAAGTTGACAAGCTTGTGGGAGCCAACAAGCCAGAGCTACAGAAGAAGATTGCTGCTATTATAGATGGTGCAACTGCAAGGCGTGCGTGATTGTCGGGGAAGTTCCAGTGTGTGAGAGCGCAGTAAGTCGCATCTTTATCCGCTGTGTTGTGTATTTTGTAAGAAATTGTAATCCCTTGTATGTAGTATTATTCGCTCTGTAAATATACAACTGCTTGAAAATTTTGGTATCAGAAACCTGGGAATCGGCAATTGCATTGTATTCTTCTGATAATTTCTTTTCCCAAGATGATTTCATTTCATATTGCATTATTATTTGTCTAATCATTTTCAAATTAGGAACCAACATCCTTCTAAAACGTGCCGGCCGGCTTTAAACCAGATTGTTGTCTGAGATCATTTTGTAAACCATTGTATATGAAGAGTAAACAAAATATTGGTCATTCAGGTGAGATTGAAAACTGAAGACACAGCCATTCAGTTAAGGGCGACTCACTCTATTTCATTTTAAGTTTTAAAATGATTGATAAAATTAATGCCCTTCAAAGAATATTTGGAAATAATCATAATATTTTATTGTTTTCGTAAAGGGCACCTAAATTGATTTATTTTTTCTCACAAAGTCTAACTTAAAATCAAAGAGACCTTGATCAATTGCTGAATTCTAAAGTTTTTTTTTTTTATTATTATTATATATGAATTTTTAATTATTTTAAATTTAGACCAGCAGTAGTATTTATTCATTTCCAACTACCTCTGCACTGTATTGCAGTGATGACTATCAAATCAGCTTACGTTAGATGCAAAGCTAGCGAAGTTGGAAATGTGTTTTAGAAAAATAAAATAAAAGTTTGCATTTTAAGTAAACGGATGATTTAGTGCTAAGAAGTTAAATTTAGCTATGCATCGAGAAAAGTGAAAGGACAGATGATTAACAAAAAGTAGTAGTAGTTGATAAGTATTTATTAATTGATATAAAGAGTAGTAGTTAGTTGTAGTGGGATGTTTATTAGCATTAGGTGGAGTTGTGAAAAATTGGAAATCCGTGTGGACCACCCACCTATTTCAACCCACTAATGAAATGCTCCCTTTTCGTATTTAAATCACACAGGCATGAAGCTTGTTGGCGCTCGGGAGAAAGGGTCTCTAAGAACAGTGTGCATAGCTATATTATTGTGTTTTTAAATATGAAATTAATCACATTCATAATTTAACTAAAAAATTAATTCATTTAGACATATTGTACACCCTTCAAAAATAGACATCAATCAATATTAGTATTGAAAATGATTTTTAAGAAAATCCTTCTGTTTAACTCACCTACCTAACAATAATTATACATACATGTGCAATCCTAAGTGTTCTAATTTCTTTCTTTTACCATATTAAACAATAAATACATTTAGGTTCTTATTTTTTTACCTATTAACACTTACACCCTATATTTTATATTAATATTTTCTGGCTCCTTTGTTGAACACTTCGTTAATTTTTCAAAAAAAATTACTATTGTACCCATCATACATCTTTTATCTCTTTTTTATGATATTTAAATTTCTAAAGCTTTTATTTCTTTATCTATAAAATAAAATGTTAAGTATAAAATTTTCATTTGAAAAAAAAAATATCAGAAAAGCGTTTCGAATTTTTTTTTAATAGAAAGACTAAGGTGTTATGTAAGTATTATAAAAGATAATGATTTTAGAATTTATATTTGGAAATTAATTTCTAATAAAACTTATTTTATAAATAAATTTAGTTGTTAAATGACTAATTTAAAATTTAAATTCAATTTTCTTTCCATTTTCCAAACAAAATGAAATGGATTTACCCAAATGTTTTTTGTGAATTGGCCCCACAAGAAATTATAAAAACAACTTCCGATATTAATAACAGATTTATTATATTCAAAGAATAATTTACTACATTTCAATATTATTGAAGAAGTATCTTTAATTCATGTATTTTATTCAAAAGTAAAAAAATGTTATTTTTAATAATGATTATTAATTTAATACAGTATAAAATTTAGTCTATTTTTTATAAATTTTTTCATTTATTCTATTATCAAATTAACAGCAATTACAAGCAGTTGAGTATGTGAACAAAAGATGAGGAGGGTAGCCGAACTAGACAATAGTCATACGGATGTCCCACTTACACTTCCTCACGTTTTGCCAGCTAACCATAATATTCTATCAGGTCAGCATCCTGCACTTTATTTTTTAAAAAAAAATAGAAAATATTTTTATTTTTTCATACACACCAAAATAAATACGAGAAAATGTGTTTTTTATATATTAGGGCAACAAATGTTAGAACGTGAGCCTCCTCCTTAATCATCTCTGTATGATGACCCCACCCCACATGTCTTCCCACCAGATTTTATGCTAATATAGTTTCAATCATCAATCCTTCCCACCCACCTCTTGTTTCAGATTATTTAACACCAACATTCAACATGTTCTGTCAAAATGCCAAACAATATTACATCTCTCTATCATCTATTGTAAATGCAGTAAGGACATACACTTATTTTTTACACTCTTCAATGTAATTGTACATAACAGTTATAATTTGATTGATTACAACATTTCATAACATTTAAAGAAAATTTGAACAAGATAAATAATAAGTAAATCAATTACCAATCAGTTTCTTTGGATGATTTAACAGCACATGGAAAATTTGCTCATTTGTGGTAAAAGTTTCTTCCATTCTTAACGACCTTTCGGGTTCATGATCTGCGAAAACACTGCGCTTGGCGTCAACCCGTCGGAATCCTCACTAGCAAGACTCCGGCCACCTATGCTCATGCTCATTCCGCTGCTTCTTGAATCTGTAATATTGCCATCGAAGCCAGGGGATGCATCTGGATCTTTCTTCCCCTTAGTGGCAGGGTCGAATGGCATCTCCTTGTCGTTTATTCCGCCGATACCCTTGCCGCTCTCCTCTGCACTCTCTTGGAGTTGTAATGCAAACTCTAGGTTCCAAAGCACGTCACCCATTGATGGCCTCTCAATTCCTTGATCGGACACACACTTCATCGCTGTCTCAGCAAATTTTTTAAAGCATTCTGGTGCAATCTTCCCCTTTAGGTAAGGGTCAGTAATATGATCAAGAATTCCCTTGTTGTGGCAATGAGCAGCCCATTCCGCCAAGCTCACTTGCTCCTTCGGCAGCGTTGGATTCAACGCTGGTCGAGCACACAGAATCTCAAACAGCACAACACCGAATGAATAAACATCTGATTTTTCAGTTAGTTGCTGCCGCCTGAAGTACTCGGGATCCAGATAACCGAAACTACCCTTTACCACAGTGCTAACATGGGTGTGATCCAAAGTAGGACCTGTTTTTGACAAGCCAAAATCAGAAACCTTCGCAACCCATTTCTCATCCAACAGAATGTTAGTTGTCTTAACATCTCGGTGGATTATAGTGTGTTTGGCACCAGTATGGAGATAGTGTAAACCGCGAGCTGCACCGATGCATATTTCAAGCCTTTGCTTCCATGGCAGTGGGGGCTTTTGGGTTTTGTATAGGTGCTCACGTAGTGTACCGTGAGCCATGTAATCATAAACAAGGATCATCTCAGTGTTCTCTTCGCAGTATCCAATTAAGGAAACAAGGTGACGGTGTCGGAGTTTTGAAAGCATTTCAATCTCAGTTTGAAACTCATGCACACCTTGCTCAGAAAGAGGATTCCCACGCTTGATTGCAACCTTAGTCGTTCCACCATCAATTTCTCCCTTGTAGACTTTGCCAAAACCTCCAACACCAAGGAGCAACGCCTCATCGAAATTTTTGGTAGCAGACTTGATCTCAGCGAATGAGAAGTGGCGACAAAGGTTAGAAGGTAGAGAGGAAGCATAACTTCCTGTTGTGTTTGTCTTGGCTGAGCCAGCAGAGTGAGAATTTCCATATAGGGACAGTGGGAGCCAACCGGATGGCCCATCACTTGAACTTGCTTCCTTTCCATGTCTACGACGAGATGCAGCAAGGACACAGAAACCAACAACAAGAGCTATAAATATTCCACCACTTACACCGCCAGCTATAATTGCTTTCTGGTTCTTCGAATGGCCAGATCCTGACGGTCTGACCCTTGAAGGATCAATCTCTTCCTGTTTAGGAGCAGGAATTGGATTAGGCCCAGCAAGATTACCATCGGTAGTGCTAATCTTGAAGATTTCCACTCCATTTAAGATTGCATCATAATATTGGGACTTCAAAGCCGGATCTGTATTTGGATGAAGTGCAAGCCACATATCCTGCTGGGAACTTCCACCGGAAACAAGCACCACATAATCTCTATGCACAGGAACTCCATTATGTCCATTAGCCCATGCAACAACATCAGCTGCATCCTCTGCAGTTTGATTATTGAGGAAGATCCTAAAAACTCTCTGATTAATCCGGTTTATAGTTTCAGAAACTTCACAGAAATGAAGCCTAACCAAGTAATTGAAACCTGAGTCGACGCTGAAAATCCAAGTCAAGTTGTAATTCAGGTTGATCTTAGCATTAGGGCCCATCGATCTAGAAGTAGCATAGACATCATGTGGGGCGAGATAAGGAGGTTCAGGGGATTCAATGGTCATGTTTTGATCAGCAGTCTCCGGAACACCAAGCGCTGCCCCAAAAATATACGGTTGGTCATCAGCCCAGGACCTAAGCATACCCGTGTCTCCTGAAGGCGAGATATCATTTCCACCCACATTTATCCGATAAACATTCTCAAGTGCAGTACTATTATCCACATAAAATGGAGTAGTACCACCCACCATCATTAAACTTCCATCAGTACTACTATAAATATCAGGCATCGACACAACCTCAATCCCATTTACAAACGCATAAGATTTCGAAGATGGACTAAAAGTAATATTCAAAGTTCCACCATCCACATTCACCGAATACTCCTTCACAATAAAGGCATAATTCAAAGCCTCTGTGGTTTGAGCAACACTAAAGTTCTTAAGAAGGGTATAAGACCCTGCAGTGACTGAAAATAGGGCATCAGATGCATTAAGCCCACTGTAGGAAGCAGGATAGAAATACAGACGCACGAATTTTCGCCCTGTTCCTAAAGGGAAACTATAGGTGAAATTAGAGTGAAAAACTCGAGCAGTCATAAAAGGAACTTGGGGAACTGCAGGGTCTTGAGTTGCAGCTGGGGATATAGAAGAATTACTAGAAGACAACAAGAACTTAGAACTTTTATCCGCAGTCCATTTCTGACCATCGGAATCGGAGCTATCAGAAGCTGCCCCACAATCTAAAAGGATTTTATCGGTTGGTACATAATTAGCTTGGCCAAAGGCAACAAGAATTGCAGAAGCTAAGCAAAGTAAAACGAGAAAAGAAGAAAGAGAACACTTCCCCATCCTCTTTATAAGCTCTGATTTGACAATAGAAAGAAGAATCAATAAAATTTTACAAGTGCAGCTAGAAATGAATGAACCCCTTAAGCTATACCCAAATCAGAACACCAAAATAAAAATCAAAGCTTTAGATAAAACAAAGCAGACAGTTCAAGATCTAAGCGCTGAACCAAACTGAAACTGAACTTGTAAGACAAGAAAGTGTAAACTAAAGACAACCCATAAAAGAAACCATTCAGATCCAAAAATAAATAAGAAGCTAAAACATCAGCCGGAGATGGGAGAGAAAGGTAAGAATACTAAATATTACCAGTAGAAAAGGAGAAGATGTCAAGCCATTTTACTTCCAAGAAGCCGAGAACTGTTAACTCGGTGAGGCAACTCGGGCTGATTGCAAGAGCATAAGAAAGATTTGACAATCTTAATTAAGTGCAGAAGGAAAGAAAGAAAGAAAGGAAGAAGGAAGGTTTGAAGGAAGAAGGTAATAGAAAGAGACGACCTTTTTTTGTAGTCTAACTTAGTTGTCAAATGTAAGATTTAATCAAAATAAACTGACTGATTGAGACGCTTAAGTATTTTTATTCGCCTAATAATATTTTTGAAAAAATAAAATTATGGTCCGTTATATGAAATGTCTAAAATACCCTTAAGAGCCGCTAACTGATCTGGTCATGTATAACTGTATTTGTTTGGATGACAGAGAGACAAGTGAGTGAGTGAATGTCTTAAAGAGACAACCGAACGCCGTAACGCGTAAAAGGAGTGACGGTGTGACGCGTTTGTCCTTTATTCGCTCCGTATTTTGGCCCGTTAAGTTGAGTTGTAGGCCATTTTTCTATTTCTTATCTGCAAAAATAATAATAATCTCAAAACAAACAAAAATGTTATTAGTAATCTTTTGAAAAAAAAAAGCTCTAATAACTTTCACAGATTTATATTTTGATTGAACAAAGTAGTATTTTTATTGATTATTCGAATTATTTATTTTTAATTATGATTTTTATAAATAAAAAATAATAGGTAGAACAATTTTTTAATATAAATCTTTTTAAGATGAAAATTAATATTGAATAATATGCATTTCGGCTAACTGTATAATTTTAATTGTGTGTGATTAAATTGGTAATCAGATTAACCTTTTTGTTTTTGAAACAAATCAAAATTTGGCGTACTATTAATTATACCAATTTTTTTAAGTTTATTATAATGTAACTAACTCTGCTAATCCATTAGTATTTTTCTTTTCAGTTTATGTTAGAAGATCTTAAAAATTCTAATTTGTTTGTTACAAATAGGAGGATTTTAAAAAATAGGGGTTTTTTAAAAAAATACCACAAAAATTACAACAATTAGTAAAAAAGTTAAAATTTAGCTAAATAATGTAAAATATTGTCATTTTAAATTTTTGAGGACGTAGAATTGGAAAAAAAAAAATAGCAGGAAAAAAAAAAAAGACTTTTTCCTACAAGTATATAGAGAGTAATATGATGGGCATACAAAATCTTTCCGGCAGTCTGTGTTTTCCTCAATGACACGCCTACGAAGCATTTCAACAACTGGGAAAGACGAAAAAATAATTTTCTGGCTGAAATTCAATGTCAATCACATGGATATTGGCTGAAATCTGGTCGGAATAACCTCAACTATACACACTGGTCGTTTGAAACGTTAATAAGCATTTCTTGTCGAAAAATCATGAGATCTAGCGAACTCTTTCTTCTCCAATAGAGTTTCACTACAAATTGAACGATTTTTGACTAAAACTCAATGGAAACCGCTTGAATTCTTTGCCAGCTGCCTACTACTTGACGAATTCATCTAGAAACCTTCATTCCGCCGTGAATTGTTGAGATTTTCGAGCAGCAGCTAGGATTTGCGTTTTTGTTGGATTCCAACCACTGTACGACGATTTTGAGGGTACTTGAATATTCATCGTGCGAGGGTTGTCAACTAGTATCCTTCTTTTGATAGCCGACTGTAGTTGGCAGAGTGCAGAGTTGGGAGGGCAACGGTGTGGTTTCCTGTCTTCTTCTGTGGCACTTCATGCATTTTCTAACTTTCTTTTTAAAAAACTAAAAAAAAAAAAAGAACTTCAAAAAATTAAAACGTCATTTTTTACTTTTGCAAAACATGCATGCGGATGTTTTTGTGGAAAAGAAAATAATGTACTTTTT
The DNA here is from genome assembly GCA_948099555.1 of Croton setiger. NCBI lineage: Eukaryota > Viridiplantae > Streptophyta > Magnoliopsida > Malpighiales > Euphorbiaceae > Croton > Croton setiger. The sequence goes on from CANUEY010628034.1 coordinate 89,078, forward strand.
CACATGTATCCCTCAAAAACATCCTAAAATAACTTTCACTCTTTGAAAGATTAAAAATATAATTTTATTGACAAAACAGTAATTCATGATTAATAAGGTCTTATAGAAGTTCTATAGACATCCAATCCAATTATCCAAGTGTAAACTCGCATGTTGACCTTTAGTTTACAATAGGTTTACAAATATCCAAAATATAAATTGTAACTAATACCAATTTTTTTATTTTTTTATTTAGTAAATATCACGTCAATAGTGACTATTATATAATATTTTAAAAAGCAAATATTTATTTTGAAAATAAAATTAAAAAAGGACAAGTAAGTATATAAATTATGGTGTATTAAATAACATGTGTTTTCCAAAATAAAGCAAATAGCAAATTTTTCCAACTCAAAATGGAAAATCCGATAATACCCTCCTAATTACCAAACCCCTCTCAATCAAATTAACAACTAGAGCTTTCACTTTTCACTTAAAATGGTTGCACGCATTTTTTTCCTTTCCTTTTTTCTTAGTGCTTTCAATTTATTTTTATGCTAAATGTGATTCCTAAATATATGAATGCAACACAAAAACCTAATGCCCTTATATAATAATTATTATACGTACCCATGAGTACGTTATTCTCAACACAATATAATAAAATCAATATTTATATACTAATTTACATATTAATTTTTGTTTATATATTGTTTTATATATACTTATAACAATTTATATATTTTTAGTATATAAATATTATATTTATATACCAAATAACTCAGTATAATAAATATTAATTTTTATATATGGACCATTTATTCATATATATATATATTTATTATATACTTTTTAGTATATAAATATTATATTTATATACCAAACAACTCAGTATAATAAATATTAATTTTTATATATGAACCATTTATTCATATATATATATATATTAATTTTTATATATGAACCATTTATTCATATATATATATATATATATGATGATTTATATACTATTCATTATATAAATATTGTATTTATATATTAGATAATTCAGTATATAAAGTTAATATTTATATGATAATAGTATATAAATATCAATTTTTATATATAAATTATTTGTTTACATATTGATTTAAATACTTATTTGTTTGGCAAAAAATAAAGTTTATATAAGCATTATAAAAATTTATTTAGATAATGATTTACATACTAATAAGTATGTAAAATATATTTACATAGAGTATATAAAATATACCAAACATCAACTTTTACATGTTGATTGTTTATTTATATACTAATTTATATATATTTATAGTGATTTATAAACTGATAAATATATAAAAATTAATTATTGATTTACATATGTAAAAAAAATTTATATTAATTTATATTTTGATGGATGTGTAAAAATCGTTATCATCTCATTATTGTTTTTGGAAGCAAAGGAAGACAAAATGCCAAATATTTATGGATTTACATCTTGTAAATTTTAAGTTTTTGCAAATTTTTATTTTGTGATGAATAATAATAATTGGGCTGAATAAGATGACTGTAAGCAGATTCAACCTATCCAACTGCTGGGGCATGAATCACCTCAAAACAAAACTAAATCCACATAACTATAAGCAAAATAAGGGTCTGTCAAGTTGATATAGGTTCAAGATTTTTATTAAATCGTAACCGTGAATGAACTGTAAATATCTGAAAGCTGCCAAGATCGCCAATTAAATCGGTTGTAAACCGTTGGAACCAATGGTTCGTCAAAATGTAACCGCGGGATAATTAAACATGATTGAACCAGTTGGCTGCGGAATCGTGAACGGTTAATTCATTAACCGGAGCCGGTCTGGTCCGGCCCAGCCTGTCACCTTTGGCCATGTCTAGGTAGAGTGGACGATGACTTATGACTGGAGTAAAGTTTAGGATTGCTTATTCGAAAAATCAATTCAAACGCACCGCCTTATATGGGCTGTTAGTTACTCTCTCTCTTCCTTTAGCAAATGGACCCACCTTTCAGCCAACCGACAGACTTCACTTCCACTACCGCAACCACCGCCTGTCCTTCCTCGAAACCAAGTTTGTCCATATCTCAAGGCCGGCTGGAGGTGCTCACAGTCACAGCTCATCTGGCGGAACTGTCGTCAGGCATAACTTGCATCATATAGTAGAATCTGTAATTTGGTTCTCAATTTTTCTCTACATAACAAGTATGTTAGAACACATGCATTCTTTTCAAATCTCCTGTTTTTGTTCTTCTAAATGGTTTTATGTTTATAATTATAATTCATAGTTGAATGCCAAAGTAATTTGTTTCAGACATGCTACATATTGCCCCTTTTTAATCAATTCAGTGGTTTTCATTTTCATATAGAATTTGGTTTATCAATGGATTGAATGACTAATACAATTGATGAGAGATTGAAAGGGGTATTCGACCAATGCCAGTAAAGTTTCCACACTTGAGAATCTGCATCAACCTCTTTTTCGACCTTTTGTCGTTGCACAAAAGCCATTATATGTTTAGTACTTTACGTGTTAATGAAATGAAACTTGGAAAGAAATTTGCGGAAAATAGTAGTACTATACAGATTTTACTCGGAAAAAAATTATCATCTGCACTTTGAATTTTCTTGCTTCCCATTGTAAACAAGGCTCTGAATTGATTATGCCTTTGATTTATTCTCAATTGCAATGAGAATTTCGGAATTATTTGCATATCCTTTGTGCAATTTCCTTGCAAAAAATCAAGTGCAGGTGACATTTTTCACTGATTCTGAGATGAAACTCCCATCAAATGCAAAAAAAGGGAGGAACTTTTAGCTTGTTTGGCTTACCTCTAATCCTTTGCTAATCTGCCTCAGACTAATTCTTTAGTATATATGGATGCATTGTATTGCTCAGCTCTTAATGATCACTGTACTTCATCTTCACCTCCTCTTTTTATTTGTTGATCTCATGAGCTAAATTAACCAAAACAAAAAAGAAAAAAAACAATTTGATTGGCAGAGAAAAAAATTTTTATCTTCCTTTTCATTTGTCTATATAATGAGCTTTGATGATATGCAATGATCTTCGTCACCTAACAGAATGTCCATTCTAGTATTGTTGCAGGAGTGGAGTGTAGGACCCTTCTAACTTACCTTAGGAGTTATAACTCTAACTTTGCTTATGCATTTCACCTACCTATACTGTTTCTTTCTATTTTCTGCAATCTGTGTTTGGAAGAGAAGAAAATTTTTGGGGAGAAATTTTTCTTTAAAAGAAAAAAGACATTTTCTTTGCTTTGAAGCCACAGGTCCAATCCTACCCTCTTCAATACTCTTCTTAAAACACACAACTGCTTACATTAATCCAAAACGCGAATAAGAGAGTTAAACCTTCAAAATTCATATATATGTATAAATATGTGGTCCTTTTATCCGCTGACAACTCAAATAAATCATGGATACCGACAACAAAATATTCTGGTTCAACGTTTTCTCATTGGCCATTGTTATTTTGCTTATTGGGGTAAATGGAGATGACCAATTTGATCTGACGGTGGAGCAAGTGGAAGGCCATTTACCATATTCAAGCTCTAGTCAAGAGTAATTAACTTTCCTTATACTTTGATGTATATTCTGTGGTTGTTATGGATTTTTTTTTTTTCTAATTATTGTTTTCTTTGTTTGGTTACTTTAGTTCTATGCAAATATGAATTCAATATCTCTTAGCATGGAAGTAGTTCTAGGACTATTGAACTAAAACTTATTAGTAGATGTTATGCTGGACCAATATTTCATGTTCCAATCTGGCATTCAGCAGTAGAAACTTGTAATTCAAAATGCAGTGGAAGTTATAGGTAAAGTCAAGCAGTTGGACTAGTATTTTTTTGTTCGACATTCAACTGTCAACAGCAAAAATTTAAATGTTGAATTGTTACTTTTTTGGCCCTGGAAAACCAAACTTTCTGATAACTAAGTGCAAGAATCAAGCCCTGACTATAAAATGACGCTGTAGGTAATTGCTATGTGCTTAATTTGACTGCTTATGTTAATATATTCACATTCAGGATGTATGAGGTGAATGATGTAGAAGAAGATGCATGGGAAATGGTGGGGAAGAAAGGGAACCAATTTGTGCTGAATGACCAGCCTTTCTATGTTAATGGGTTCAACACTTACTGGTTGATGGTATTTGCTGCTGACCAATCTACAAGAGGGAAAGTCACTGAGGTATTTCAGCAAGCATCTTCCATAGGTCTAACAGTTTGTAGAACTTGGGCTTTTAATGATGGGCAATGGCGAGCTCTTCAAAAATCTCAAGGTGTTTATGATGAAGATGTTTTCAAGGTACTTTTAACTTTTGTTTTAAGGGTTTTTTACCGTTCCAGAATTGAATTGTAAACATTGATATTAATTGTTCTGGCCATTGGTATTATGCAGGCCTTGGATTTTGTGATAAGTGAAGCAAGAAAGTTCAAAATTAGACTTGTACTTTCTTTAAGTAACAATTGGGAAGCATATGGTGGCAAAGCACAATATGTTAAATGGGGAAAGACTGTTGGCCTTAATTTGACGTCTGATGATGATTTCTTCTCACATCCTACTCTTAGAAGCTACTATAAGGCTCATGTTAAGGCAAGTTTCATATTTTTCTTCTGTTATCACTGTCATTTGCTTCTTTTCCCTCTTTACTTTGTATAGTTTTCAGATAATGAATTTTAATTTCATTTTAATCACAAAAAGTCTGATCTCATGAGGTTTACATTGCAGACTGTGCTCAACAGAGTTAACACATTAACAAACTTGACATACAAGGATGATCCTACAATTTTTGCCTGGGAATTGATGAATGAACCTCGATGCACCTCAGATCCTACTGGCGACAAACTGCAGGTTTGTTATGAAGGATTTGTTGTACAGTATTAAATGAATTATTGGCAATTATGAAAGAGATTCACACTTTGATGCCTTTGTACTGTAGTCATGGATTCAAGAAATGGCAGTCTACATCAAGAGTTTGGATGCCAAGCACTTAGTGGAGATTGGATTAGAAGGATTTTATGGTCCCTCAGCTCCTGAAAGGGCTCAATTCAACCCAAATTCATATGCTACACAAGTTGGAACTGACTTTATAAGGAATCATCAGACCCTTGGTGTAGATTTTGCTTCTGTTCATATGTATGCAGATTCTTGGTAAGTATTCACCGCATTTCTTATCTTGACATCAGGCTAATAGGCTACTCTTTGAGCATTTGCATCCTATTGCAGGAGTTTAGGGGTTCAAATTCTGACATCTTTCTCCATTTTAATATTTTCAATGTAAAGGAAAAAAATGTTTTACATTTTTCCATATTTGCATATATTCCAAATATTTCCTTCTTAAGACAATATCAAAACTTCCTAAAATGCGGTGTGTCTACACTTTCATCATATGCATTATGTTTTATTTTCTGTTAAACTTCCCAATTCACTTAAATTCATGGATGAAGGATTTCACAAACAATTTCGGACGCTCATATTCAATTCACTCAATCATGGATGCAAGCTCATATTGAGGATGCAGAGAAATACCTAGGAATGCCTGTAATATTTGCTGAGTTTGGTGTTTCTACAAAAGATCCAGGCTACAATTCCTCATTCCGTGATGCTTTGTTCAACACAGTGTACAAGACCCTTTTGAACTCTACTAGGAAAGGTGGTAGTGGAGCTGGAAGTCTGCTGTGGCAGCTGTTCCCAGATGGAACAGATTACATGGATGATGGGTATGCAATTGTTATATCAAAATCGCCATCAACGTCGAACATCATTTCCCTTCATTCGACTCGACTTGCTATCTTCAATTCTATGTGTTCGATGAAATGCAAATGGGGCTGCAAGAAGAGGAATGCCTTGGAGACATTTCTCTACCATGATGAGCTGTAGAAGTACTTAAAAGCAATCATAAGGAAAGGAAACAGAAGATACATCTGAGTTAAATAAAAATATGAACTGAAATATGTACAAAAAGCATGAATATATAAATATAAGGAGAATTATGAACTCATGGACTACTTTTATTTCAATGCTTTGTAATTGATGTAATCTGAGCAAGTCAATCAGCATGCAATTCAATGACACATGGAAAAGAAAGACGTACATGAAAGAATCGGAAAATTGTAGCTTTATACCGATGTTACTTTGAAGTCAAACCTAGAAAGCACCAGTTTAGCACACTGACAAAGACATCATCTTCGTCAACACAGTCCCAATAATATAATTGCCAATGATATACACAATAAAAGGACAATAAAAGGGGAGTTCGTGCCCGAAGGCATCGCTGGATCCGGAGAAGAGCCGCGCACACCCAAAGGTGTAATGTAGACAGCCTCACCCTGCATTTACTACAAGAGGCTGATTTCACGCTCGAGCCCATGAACTTTGGGGGTCACACAATCAGAACAATATTAAATTTGAATCGCCCATGAACTTTGGGAGGTCACACAATCAGAACAATATTAAATTTAAATCGAGCAGGGAGAGTAGAATTATAAAAATGAGTAAAGAAATAGATCCCTTATTATTAAAGAATTTGTAAAGGTAAACCTTTATTGGTATCCTATTCGCATACAAAAATGAAGTTGTTACTAAAAGCCTCCAAACCAAGATTAGTCTTCTTCACATTTGGGAGATGATTGCCATTCCACATTCTTGTCATTCTATCATTGAGTTTTATCTCAAAACCTGAATCCTTCAAGATGAACATTCTAAAGACAAGATGTCCATAACAGATCACAAGGAACTGAAAACTGAAAGCAGACAAAGATGGAATCTAAAAACAAGGCAGATGCTACAGCTGCTGCTGATAGTGGCTTAAAAGAGTATTGAAGGGTTGACCAATTTTATGCAAGATTTTATTTTAGGACTGTACACCAATCAGATGACCCAGTATAATGTACAGCAGGCCTGGTTTAGACACATTATCCTACGAGAATAATCGATTGAAAGGAAAAATGTATCTAAGAATAAAAGGAACTGAAAATGGGAAGTAGAGAGCTCATTACTATTTGGTTAAGCTGAATTTTGAAAGTACAGCTGCTGCCTGGTCACCACCCAACAAGAAATAAGGATGCCTCAGTGCAGCAGCAGCTGACAAACGGCCCCTTTGAAAGCTACCTCTTTTCGAGATTAGTTTCCTAGCTAGATCCCACCCTCTACCTGACTCAAGGTCAAGTATTGTTAAGTCAGGCCTTAATCGAGTGTTGTTCCTCCATGCATTCAAGTCATATTCAAACTTCTTTATTTCTGTATTGAAGTTCTTTAAGCCTCCTACTGATCTCAAGGATGGTACTGCCATTTGCAAGAGTACGACCCCAGCAGAATATGTATCAAATAGATCAGGACTGTTCAGCTGCAACAGGAATAGCAAACTTTAATCAATGAATCTCTTTTTTATCTCATTAGTCACATAAATTTCTATTTCCATGCAAGTAATAGAAGTAAAAATTAATGCATGAAACCATATTTGATGCAGTCCCTGCATAGTAGGATGGCGAACAAAGCCTAATAAGTTTCTAACCAACAAATGAGGCTGGGAGGTGTAGTACCTGCCAAATAATAGGAGAAAGCAAGGCAGCAATTGGCTCTGGCGGAGGACTCGGTGTCTCCTCCGGAAGTACGTATAGTTCAGGGGGGCAATAGTCAGGATCAAGCAGAGCAAGATTAGGCACATAGTTCTTGCCAATTCGAAGGTCAGCAGCAGCCCCAAAATCTATAAGCTTGATCTGTCCCTTCTTTGTTACAACTAAGTTGGCTGGCTTTACATCCCGGTGAACAATTCCTGTATCATGGATCTTTTTAAGTGAAGTAAAAACCTGTCGTATTATTTGCTTGATGATCAATGCCTTTCGTTTAACAGAATCTACTCCTTGCAGGACACGACCAAACATCACAGACTCCAGGTTAAAAGGGAAGTTACCATCTTTCATATAATCAGCAAGACTCCGATCACCCTGTCACATGGACATCCCTACAATTAGCACAGGGGACAACTGGTTGGTGCATCCATTAAGGATTTTATTTTAGTTCAGCAACATTTAGTATCCATAATAAAGAAAAATAAATCAATTGAGAAATTGACATATATTCTTCATGCTTATTAATATAATCGAAAGGGGAAACTTCCCAATTATGTTAGTACCTCAAATTGCCAAACAAGCCATTTTCCACCTGTAAATTGTGGATTTCTTCTGTCAGCAACAAAACTTCCAAGGAACTTGGCGCATGTTTCTGGAGCTGCTCTTGACAATCTATAATTAAACCATTCTTCAACTTCACCAAATTTTTCAGCCCCCTGAACTCCAATCTTTACCTGCATATTCCAATTACTTACAATCAATCAGATTCCTAAGATTTGTACTAAATTAGATTACAAATTCAATTCTATATTCATCTACTATTTGGGCATTCATAACAATGGCAAGAAAGGGACAACAGGAAACAAAAGAAAAATAAAAAATAGTAATCCACTACTATGAAATTACCTTTTTGAGAATAACCTTGTCTTTGAATTTGCCATCATCAAACTGCCTTGCTTTTCCTTTTCCTCTCTTTGGCTCTCTTTCTTCTGCAGTTGCATTTTTAGGAAAAAGTATACCAGAGTAAACAATTCCAAAAGACCCTTCTCCCAATTTATTCCCTATCATAAAATCACCACTCTTCAAGTTCCTTTTTCCACTCAGGCTACCCAAAACCAGTTGTAAAGGAGCCAAAAGGTACGCATCAATTGCACCAATTAGAACACCAGGTCTCGCAGTTAGGTAAACCCATGTCAATCCACCAGCAATCAATAATACCCATTTTTGGAACTCTGATAAATCATTAGTAATTGTCTGGAATTGCACTAACCCAGATTGAAAGAAAGGGTATTGATCAAGATTAACAGTGTTTTCTAAGAAATTATCAGGAATATTACCAAAATATGCATAGCACCTTCCTGGGTTACCTTTCAAAGGATTGGAGAAAGAATATTGTAGTTTATTATACTGGAAAGTACAACTTGGCTTCAAAGAAGAGAAGCAAAAAATTTTAGGAATGAGTTGAATTGCAGGGGTAGTTGGAGATAGCAGAGAAACCATATTCACAAAGCAATGGAATATGGCCTCACACAGAGGCTAAGCTCTTGGCTTTTGATACGACCCTTTTTTCTCAATTTATCCACTGGAAAATGATAGATACACGTGGACAAGATACAGCCCCATTTCGCGCCCCAAGTCTTAAACTAGTCCATAATAAGCTTGAAAATCCTTTTTTTTTCCTTCGAACAGTAACATCATATTTTCCCTTGCCATAAAATTCCTTTTATCTTCTTCAAAGTATCCTGTTCTATTTTGATATATCTTCCATTTCAATAAAGGAAAAAAATGCAACTTTATATAACTTCAAATGGTTCCGAGTCATAATCAAATACACCACAAATTGAATATGAAAATACTTGATACAACTTGAACAGATCAAATGATAAATTTTGTCCATAGCAAAGACTTAAGAGCAAACTAAATTCAGCAAAAAGATAGCAAACTAACTGGCCCTCCCTTCTCCTTCGGGATGATAGATAACCGCAGCAATCTAGTATATAGGGCTGTTATTCTGTTGGAGAAAAGAGGCTGCTGGCCTTACGTAAGTGAAGTTCGCAAAAGGGTTAACATTACTCTTGGGGCTGGCAGCAGGCGAATCTGACAGTGGCATATCAGTCCACCGCTTCTCGAAATTTGCAATGCAGTGCTTCCCAGCTACATCTGGTCGAAAACTGGGCTGTATTTCCCTTCGCTCTAATTTTTTCCAGTTGATTGGTTTGAACCACTTGTGACGCTTAATTTCATCACTTCCTGGAGGTCTGCTGCCTAGACGCTTGCCGGCATCCTTCTGTAGCAGCTGAAGATACAATACAGACAAACACTTACTCAAACAAACAAGCTAATTAGGACCCCATATTACAGCTAAGAATCAAACTCCCACTCAGGAGTGAGATTTCACTCAATCCTGAATACAAGAATTGAGCTATGAATCAAAACAGCTGAAAGTTCACAATGTTCTCAAACTCAATAACTTCAACAGATAAAAGCAAAAGAATTAGCAACAGTGAACGCTTACCCCTTTAAGCAAAGAATGTGCTTCACTAGACAAAAAAGCAGGAAGCTTCATCTTATCCTTGACTATCTTTTCTTGAATTTTAGCCCTGTTCCCACCAATAAAAGGAGGCTGCAGAATCAAAAGTAAGAAAGCAAACATAATTAGCATACTAACCTGCAAATGTTGCCAAAAACTAATTTAAGCTTGATCGTGATCTTAAGAGATACAAGTACACATTTTCGAAGTCTAGAAGAGCATTGACAGATGTTACATTGAAAGGTCTGCACTTAAGGGTCAAATCATAAAAATATAACAGACTAGACCATTCATGCATTCATGAACTCGTGTTTGAACCAGAATAATGTATCACCAGAGATCTATTATGTAAAGCACAAAACCCAATCTGGTCTGACTATACATTCCAAATTAATGATCCAGAATTACATCAGATCATATAACCTTTATCATGAATCATGACCAGATTCAAAATCCTTCCAGCCATTAAAGTCCAAACGTGAGTATAAAATATGAAGAATACAATTAAAGAAGAGAACTCCCATGCCAGCATAGAAACAGCAGCCGAGATACTAAAAAGGATTTAACTTAGTGAAGTAGCCAACCTTTCCAGTCAGCATTTCATATAGTAGAACCCCTACACTCCACCAATCAGCAGCCTTGTCATGGCCTTTTCCAAGAATAATTTCAGGTGCCATATATTCAACTGTTCCACACATTGAGTTAGATCTTGTATTCTCATCAAATTGCTTTGCCAGGCCAAAATCGGTCAACATTACCTAGACAAACATTTTACATTTGTGAGTTTGTTGCAATATTCCTTTATATACTACACTGTAGTGTTTTAGTTAAAGGCTGGAGAGAAAGATTACATGGCCATCAGCGTCCAGTAAGATATTTTCAGGTTTAAGATCCCTATGCATTATACCGTTTGCATGAAGGTGGGAAACTGCAGAAACAATCTCAGCAGCATAGATACGAGCCAAATCCTCCCTAGAAACAAAATTGCATCAATTGATTACAAGCCTTTGAAAAAAGATCCAAAACACAGAGAATAAAGATACCTGAAAAGGCCATGATGATAAAGCTGAAAAAAGAGGTGGCCCCCATTTATGAAATCCAAGACCAGGTATAATCTATATTTGGTCTGCATGAAAGGAAAATCTTACTATCAATTTTTCAATTAGCATAAAAGTAAAAACAAAGGTTAATTTGGTAACTTATTGAGATCAGTCTTCCTGAAAACAATTATTAAAAAGGAAGTTTTCCAGAGATACATTTCATCCTCTTAGAAAGTTAAAAGGCGCATTAAAGGAGCAATAAAATCCTGAATTTGAATTCAGGTGTTGATGAAAGATTACTTGGAAGGAGTACTTTAGCTGGACAATGAAGGGATGGTCCACTTTTGTCAAAATGTCCCTCTCAGCTTTCATGTATTCAACATGATTCTTCTCCACTATCTTGTCCTTCCTCATAACTTTCATTGCATATATTTCCGATGTACCCTTTTTCCTAACCTGATAAACTTTCCCAAAGGCGCCCTGCCCTACAAGTTTCAGAACCTCAAAATTTTCAATGCCTATAGAATGGACTTCCAAAGAATCTTCATTGACATGCTCAAGAGCTTTGTCAGTGACACCCTCATCCATGGATGATTCCTCAAGTTCTTTGATTGTCTCCTCCTGGAAAGACTCAACTAGTTCCATAGAATCCTCTGTCTCATGTAAAGTAAGTTTACCAAACTTCAAGGACTGACTGACATAAGAAGAGGGACCAACCAACGAGTGTGATCGGTTGTGAATGACAACCGGATCATCATAAATAAGCTCAGTGGCATCAGCTCCACACAAAGGATTTACCAAATCACTACCAATAACTTCTGTTGATGCCTGAACTGGCAAAGGACCAAATACATCAGCAAAGTCTAGTTCAACCTGATCTAACACTAGAGACTCTGGAGGGTTCTCAGGAAAAAGCAACTGGCACTTAAATGGCTTGCACATGTCGTTCTTGGACAACCCAGATAATTGAGAGGAAACCATGTTATCAAGTATTTGAAGATGCCAACTGCAGACAGCTAAAACACTCGCTCCTTGCAAAGACTAACTGCAGTTGGCCAAATTTATCAAAGCTACAACTTGATCACTCTGCAAATCTCCAGGATACATACTGCAGAGGGACTCCTATCAATGGCTTTAATCAAAAGGAAGTTAACGTATGCAATAGGAGTTCCCAAAAACTTTGGCAATAGGCAAATTAGAATCCAGAAGAAGTTGTTCTTGTTTCCCGATTTGCAGGAAACAGCTGATGATCCAGTTGTTCTTGAATTCATTAAGATCAAATCCGTCAACTCTGAATCAATTTGAAACACTAGGTCAGAAAAATCATTCAATACCAAAGGAGACCCCCAAATTGTAGTCAAATTTGGCAATTAATTTGATAGCAAAGCTGCCAAAGTTCAGTTTGTACAAACTTCAACCAATTCTACAACACTCTAGTACACAGATTGAATATCAATTACGGATAAGTAGTCTCAAAAAGAAGTATTTGAACCATCAGATACATGATCCTTGTTGCGTATAAAATAAAGACTCTATTTTGTATAGTGAATTATAACTTTTAAATTATAGTTTGTATATTGAGGTAAATAAAATTCATGAATATAAATTATAACATTTAAAAGTAAGATTATAAAATACCAAACGTAGAATTACGAAGATTCATAATTTCCTTCCCTTAATTTGTTTGATTTGAGTTACAATTCTTAATTTCAAAATCGAATAAAAGGAGGGAATACCCAAATCATACTCTACCAGAAACACCCAACTAGAATTTTAAACAATAAATAATCAATGGGGTGATGAAAATTGCAGCAAATCTCGAGTAAAAGATGACAGAAAACACATAACTTTTATGTAAGAAAGGAAGGAACTCATGAAATAAAAACCATAATAGAAAGAAAGAACAGAAGAGGAGAATGGATCGGAGGGTACCTGAATGAGGATGCAGAGGAGAAGAGACAAGGAGGACCGATTTTATAAGAATGAGATCCTGGAACGAAGGCGCCGCGTCGCCACTTAATATTTTATGCGCGTCAACAGGCAACTATTCCTTCAATGGTGATGCTACGTTATTCAACTATATCCCACGTGGCGTCACGTAATTGGTTGTAGTGAGAGTCGGAGAAGGGCAAAATTGTCATATTGGACCAAAGTAGCGAATATCCTCTTTCTGTTGTAAAACAACATTAAGATAGGATGAGAGATAATTAGGGAGAGAATAATCTATATATGTATTTTGTTTTAAAATAAAAATATTATCTTACATATTATTTAAAGTTGTCTCAATTCAAAAATAATAAATTATTAAATTAAAATCTTTTTTTGAATTCAAATCTATCCTAATTCAAATTCGATCTCAATGTAAGCACGTAAGTTAAAATTCCGTAGATTAATTAGCATAATTAATAAAATACTGTTTCTTATTTTATTGTAATGTAGAATAATCCTATATTTTCCAATGTTGAATTAGATATTAGATTTGTTTTTTTTTTCCCTTTGAATTTGTTGTTGGATTCGTAATTAATATAGTTAGAGAAGAATAAATATTAGAGATTATAATAATGTTAGATAAAAATATTAGATTTAATAGTCTTATTTATTGCATTTTCAAAAAAAAATAGTCTTATTTATTGAATTTGTCATTGGGTTTCATAATAAATTACTATTTATAAACATATGAACGCATGTGTGTAGGATTTCAACAGGATATGTTACTAAAATTTTATACAAAAATATATTTGAAAAAAATAATAAAAATTTATTTTAGTTAACTAATATTTTTTTTAAGAAAAATAAAGGATAAGTCTTTTTAAAAAAAAAAGATAAATTGATAAATTTTCAGTAACTAAGTAATAACTTTTGAACATAATTGATTTTAATGGTGAAATAAAATGTTTACAATTTTTTACTGGTGAAATATTTGAACATAATTGTTTTTTTTTTTTTTTAATTTACGTCTAAATATTTATTTATTTTTATATAAAAGTAAATTAATTACTCTATAATTTAAAATTTTCATCATCCACTTATTTCCGATCTTATGCGTTTTTTTTTTTTTTACCTTCCTTCCTATCAAATAAATCCTAACAGGGGGTAATTCCGCAATCCTAGCAACTCCGCAGCTGCTTCAAGCTCCTAACCGAATCAGTCAGTTGAGTAATGATGACACTAAATTTCCAGTTTCAGTGATTAGTATACGAAGTTTCAAATTCTGCCGTTGGCAAAGGTGTTTGCCTCCTTGCCATTTTGATTCCGCCATGACTGATTGCTTTTCATATGCCTCTGTGGCATTCTGTATCCTCCCGATTCGTAAATTGGGCTTAGCAACTATGTCTGTGAGACAATCCGGTTCAACTGCTAGAAATGGTAGAAAATTAGCAATCACAAAAGCTCGCAGGAATTCCCCGGCTTTGGGATCGGAGGGACGCGAATCCTATGGTGAATTAAGCTTTAAGGAAAAAGCAAAAGAAAACATGGAGTTTGAACCCGCAACTTCAAATGATTCGTCTTGTCTGGAAATTCTTGAATTGAAAAATGAGAAAGAGAGGGTGGAAGATGAAGATTTCAACGGAATTGAAGATAATTTCAGCGAGGTTGGACTGAAGAAAGGAAAAGGTAGAAGTAGACGATTGATTAGGAGATCGAACATGTTCGCCAAGCAAGTAATTTGTATTCAATCTGCTCTTAGTTTGGGTTTCGTATCACAGATTTGGGTGGATACCATTTCAGTAAGTTGCATCAGTTACTCGATCAATACATGTTTGATCACAGTTATCTGTTTTTTCTTTTGCTCCTTGCCATGATTGATACAGATTTGGGGAACTCTTTTAATTATTTGTTCAGTGGGTTGTATTTGCTTTGGAAGTGAGGCCAAACTTGCTTTCTGGAGAATCAGAGAGGCTGCTTCTGGAGGATGTTAGACGGGTAAATTTTGTTCTGGCTTGCGTATGTGCGTCTATTGCATGATTTAGCTTTGAAGGTTTGAATGTTTGATTGCTTAAATAGATCTTCATGAAGATAGCCCATCTTCAAAATTATTTTCAACTCGTGCCTTGTAGAACTTTTAGTTATTATGGATTTCTTAAAGATTGTGGCTTTTGATTTTATTTTTCACCATCATCACTGTAACTGTTTGCAGGTTGGTGATGTTATACTTGTCGAGGATGAGAACGTGCTGGAGAATGAATTGAAAATGGTTGGTCTTGAGACATTGGTATGTGTCTTATTCTATGTACCTACTCAATTTGTTTACCTAGATGATCACAAGCAGGTATAAATGTTTGTGTCTCTTATTTGGCGCATTCTTTGTTTCAAGATTAAGTTTCAGTCTCTTTACTGAACTAATGAACGAATTTTTAATGGAAACTAATTGAAAAGTGAACTTTCTATTACAAACCACCAATGAAGTTCTTTCATCCCTCCTCCCTTGCCCCTCCATACCCACAATTTAATTGACATTTGTTTTTGAGTTTACACTTGTTATTATTTTACTTTTGTATTAACTTGTGGTACTTGTTAGGTAGGATACAGAGTTCTAACACCTGGTCAGCGTTACATTGGTAAGGTGTGTTAATATTCATGCAAGATGCCTACTGTATTTCTATTATTTGTTTCATAATCATTTCCTTATACGAGTCTTTTCCAGGTGCGAGGATACTCTTTCAACATTGATTCTGGAGCTGTGGAATTGCTGGAGCTTGATTCATTTGGGATTTCCATAATTCCGTCTAGTTTGGTTAGTAGACTGGTCGTTTTTCTCTTTAAATATGTAGATACTGCAATTTCTAACACCACTTTTATGGTCTTGGACTAGCATAAATCCACAAACAAATACTTGTCTGCACTAAAAGCTCCAAAGGGGTTACCTGATGACTGTACTTATTTGCTTGACAGGTGAGTACCTATGCTTTACCCATTGAGGATGTTCTTGAAGTTCTATCAGACACAGTCATTGTGCACGAAGAAGCAGGCTCACGGATACAAAGGATAACTAAGGTACCTTCTTGGTCCATAATGCATTTCGATTGAATTTATG
Source organism: Croton setiger (assembly GCA_948099555.1). Lineage (NCBI taxonomy): Eukaryota > Viridiplantae > Streptophyta > Magnoliopsida > Malpighiales > Euphorbiaceae > Croton > Croton setiger. The sequence continues at coordinate 105,256 of CANUEY010628034.1, forward strand.
TTCTTCATGCTAAAAAAGGTCTCATCTATCATGAATATTCATGTACTAACTTTTTCATACCTCTCTTATATGTGGTGAAATATGTGAGGCAAGCTTTAGCGAATTTTTATACATGTGGATAATGTACAGGTTCACACACGCACGGCAGATTCTATGCAAGCACTTATATCGATGCTGTACACCTAGGCTCTATGCTAGCGAAGTAGCCACACGTTTTAACCAATGCTCATGGTGTATTGATGCTTGTCTTCATGACCATGTCCCATATTTTTTATAGTTTCTAGTTGGCTAATGCCTCTCTGAATTTTTAAATCTTGAATAAATACATCTTGAACTGGCCAGGGCTGATAATTATTCTTCTTCTCTTCTGTTTGAGTATGTGCCAATTGGCTATATTCAGGGGCAGATTTTGGTTAATCTTTGGGTAAAGTTTAATATAAAACTTAATAATATATTTTGTTTTCCTTCCCTTGAAAAATTAAAATTTTATAAATATTTTCAAAAAAATCCATAAATTATTTCCAATATATATATATATATATATATATATATTGCTCGTTTGTTTTCTAATTTTAAAATTTTCACAACTCCAGTTATGCCCTTGGTTTCATATTCTTTACACACACACACTTCCAAGCTAACATCGGTTACCAGTTCCTAGATAAATCCATAATCGGAGAGTTATCTTCTTATACATGCAGCTTTTCAGTTTATGGTAAGAAGTGAATTGCATGGTTTTGATTGATAGTTGATATGAATATCCTGAAATGGTCATGCCAGGGTTTGTGGGATTCTCAAAGTGCGAGGGCTTACATGGATGAAGAAGAATGTTTAGATGATGAGATTCCTTTTACATCTGGCAGGAGCACAAGAAAAAGCCTTCGTCGTCAGAAGAAATTCCATCCAAATACAAGAGAAGCTGAGGATGATTGGGAACTTCCGATGGACTACTTATGATTGGCACAACGTTACCTTCATGTTGGTACATACGAGTGACCGTGAGTATTCATTTTCTCACAAGCACCTTGCAACCATAGATCCCTTCATTCCCAAATATGCATCCACCGTGCACCTCCTCTTTTAATTTCATCTCTCATGATGCTATGTAGTTTTTGTACAGTGCTTAGTGATCTTGTTTTAAGGTGAAACAACTTCTGGTTCTGTATATGATAGATGAAAAAGAAATTCCCCAACATCTTGTTTTGGTTACATGTAATGCAAAGTACTTTGCAGTCATGTTTAGACTGTTGCTGATTGAGCACATCTATGTGTGCATTCTTCCATAAGTTCATGATAGAATAGCTATTAAACGCCATTTTTCCTTTTAAGATGTACAACTTTCGAAGGAAAAATACAACATTTTATGGACTCATGGATCAAATTCTTAAGAAGTGGCTTGGTGTGCTGTGGCTAGAGCTTAACTCCATTTGTCTCCCCTTCGCCACTGGCCACTATCGAAAATTTGCATCTTCATGTTTATTTTAGTTATGATCTATGAAGGGACAATTGATTATTTAGGGTATATGAAAGGAATGGAATGTAATTTGAATTGAAAAGAAAATGTTTATATTATCCATGCAAGTCTCAATTTGGGTGGAAAATGTATCATCTACTTTTATAATCTCATTTTCACCTGAGCTTTCCATAATGTCGCGATTTCATCTCAAAATATATTTTAAGGTTTATAACAATACAATGACATTTTTTAACAATTTCATTCCACCTTATTTTGGAGCCTACCCAATTTTTTAAAATTTAATTAGCATTTATGTAAATGTTAATTAAATTTTAAATATCATTATCTTCTCTCCTTATTTTTATATTAATTTAGTTTTTATTTTATAACATTATTGATATACTATCAATTTATCTAAAAAAGGTACGACTACAAAGGAGAAAGGCAAAAGTTGTATATTGAAATCAATTGTATATTCTTCTGTACTTTAACCAATTGTAGCTTTTTTGAATAAATTCATAGGGTATGGAGGAACCAATAATAATAATGGTCCAGAAGAGAGTCTGAAATTACCAAAAACACATTCCAATTCTATAAACAATTATTGCATGCACTATTATGTTAAGGTTCTAATGATTCTCTTTTTCACGACATCACCATCATAATGTACCAAAAAAGTATAATTTCATAATAAAAATAATTAAGGATTAGGGGATCTAACATCAAGGATTAGGGAGCGTCTTACATTAATTTAGTCTCTAAGCATCTTTCGGCTCAGTCCCTACTCCCTTTAATTTAACTCACTTTCTCAATTATAAAGTAGCCGTTAGCGCCTGTCCCTATTCAAATTCAAATTTCTTCTTCACTCCCTTTGCTTTTCTTTCTTTCTTCTCTCTGTTGTCAATTTCTCGTCTGACACATTGCAATTCCTAATCCTAAAAATGCAGAACCTCCAATCTCCTCCGCTCACCACCGTAGACCACAGGCTCCGTCCGAAATCTGGCCGGACACCTCTTCAACCCAAGAACTTACCGGCCAACCCAATCACCGAGATTCAGATTCTGAAGCCCAAGCAAAAACAAGAAATAATTGAGATCTCGGCCGACGGTGAATCCAACAAGGAGAACAATCCTGTGTCTGTGATGATGACTCCGACAAAGCTTGTAATTGAGCCGCTAGATGCGTCGCTTGCGGAGGAACTGAGTGCGATTAGGAAGAAGATAGAGAGATTGAGAGTAGAAAGAGAGAAAACAGAGAAAATGTTGAATGAGAGAGATAAGATATTGGTTTTGCAAATGAAGGAATTGGAACAGAGAGGAGAAATTCAAAAGGGGCTTGAGATTGAAGTTGATAGACTATTCAGATTGAAGGAACTCCAATCTTTTTCAATGGTGAGTGAGTTTTTTTCAAATTCATAAACACAAAAACAAATTCAGAAGAAATTTTCATAAATTCATTTGTCTTTTCTTTTTATAGAGAATTTCTCCAATGCGGTCGTTAAGACAGAAGGAGCATGAGAAGAAGATTGCTCATTCAGAATGGCAGGTAAGTAAAATTTTTTTATTTTTATTATCAACAAATAATTTTCATTTTAGTAAATATCGAGTCCAACTCCAAACTCTGTATTGAAATCAATTATTGAATGAATTCAGGAAGTGAAAGCTGAGGATATGGAGGAATCAGTAAGTGGAAGCGGATTGAAAAGCCCTTGCTTGAGTTCGAGCTCCAGCTCAAATTCCATTTCCTCTTCCCAGCTGGTCGCCGTCAAATGAAGTTATTTTCTGCTGAGCAGTGTGAATCCGGTTTGTTTGTCTGCACGATTTCAAATTTTTCTTTCTTCTGATTAATGTCAATTCTACAGTATTTCACAATAGAAGTTGGAAAAACCAAAAAGCACACGTTAGTTAGTCAATGTGAATGTTGAAATGATCAAAATTCCAGAACTGTTATCATCCTGTAATGAAAATGAAATGAAGAAGACAAGTAATTGGTAGCTTGTTTCTTTTCCTTCTCTCTACAAATTTCTGGCCATACAAGCCTTAGCCTATGCTACAAATATAACTAAACAAGTGACAGAAGTGTACCCAATGCGTTCAAGTAATCTTCAGACATTATAAAACAACTGTGAAAAGATAGTAAGCTCTTAACCAGCAGAAAATTGACAAGCCATGAAACTGAAAGAACATAGTTTTAATTAATGTCTTCGTAAAATAAGTTGGGAACAACTTGTACAAATCCTTGTGATAAAAGCTAACACAACAAAAACCTGCTAAAAAATTTAACAAAAAATAAAGAAAACAACTAACACAGCATCATCTACCCTTGTTGTAATCCTAGATTAGAAGACATCAGCATACGCCTTGAAAACCTCTGGCATATCACCATAAAACTCAGATGATGAATCACTAAAAATGAAGTGGAGCTCTGTGGATAACCAGCTTCACACTTGCTTGAACAGAATGCTAGTCCTACAGCTACATCCACAATTAGCAGAATTTCCAACGGTTGTTGCAGTTTACACATGTTACGTAAGTGGTCATAGGTTCATCAGCACTCCTGGTCTGCATCTGATAGTAAGTGCATTTCCGCTGCCCACATCGACCACACTTAAACTGATCAGTTGTTGCTTGTGATACACCGCCTCTCTCACAATCAAATAATGCTTTCTGCTTCATTTCATCAATTTCACGTTGCCTTTGTTGGCTTGCCATTTCTTCAGGGGTCATAGAAATGAGCTTCTCTGGTTTGACCTCTCCAAGAAGAACTTTTCTCCTCAAATCAGGGTTTTTGGGGTCCTTTATGTTGAACATTATTGATCTGTACTTTAACTTTTGAGCTCCATTTGATCGACCCATCTTCTCAAACATTACAGATTCAACAGATACAGCAACTCGGACTGGATCACAAGCATTTACAGCATCCCTGATGTCATCATCAGCTTCACCAGACACTTTAGACAATGCCTCCAGAAGAAGTTCACGAATTTTGTCACGCATTGCATCATTACATTTAACTAGTGCTGTCAGCTTAGGTGGAGCGTGAAACGGTTTCTTCACACTAGGAGATTGTTTCTCCTCCTTGGGTATCTTTTCAACCCTAACAGTTCCCTCTGAATTAATCCTTTCAACCTTCACTTCACTTGTCTTTTGAAGCTTCTCAACTTTGACCGTCTCTGCCTTTGAAACCTCAGCTTTCAGCAAATTTTTACCGTTTTCAATTTTCACAGAATTTTTATTATCAACAGTACCATTTTTCTTCTTAGAGGTTTCATCGATAACTAACTTTTTCCAAATCTCTAGCAAGTCAGAGGCCACTGATTGGATCTTCGCCCTGGGATGCTTCGTGATAGGTCGAAGCCGTTTCCCAACCTGAAATATTTTAAAAAAAAAAAAAAAACCCATACAGGTTCCGATCAGTGTACCTAAATGGATATTACAACACAATCTTAAGGTAAGAAGGAAGCAAGATGTCTTCCGCTCTATATATCAAACAAGAATAACCAAAACAAAAAACACAATGCATCATGTATGTGATGAAGCTGTATGATAAACAGTGTTAAAATTCACAAATATATTCTATCCACAGTAATTAAAGGCAGACAAGGTGCACTAAGACGAGAAAGAATAGGGGGAGCCTTGGCACATGACTCTAGGCTAAGGCAAAAAACATTCCAATCAGTAACATGAATTCCAATATTCATCAACCATAACTAAAAGCAAGATAATCTTTTTTATCATTATAATTTGCATCCAAAGTCATCATATTGGTTGGCCTCACTCAATCTAGTTGTGTTGCTAGGATTTGGATAAGCCAATTGCACACAATAATTTACTGGATCTTTTTTTTTTCCGCTTGCTTTTTTTGGGTTTTAAGTATTCATTTACTTTTTTTTATGGAAAACAGATGCTACACTTTCAACTTGACCCTATCATATAAAAACAGAACCTTGTTTAGGGGAAAAAAAAAGAGGAAAGAATAGCCTTTTTGTGCCTTGTGACACAAGGTAGGCCAATCCTATTTCCAAGAGGAGCCTTGAGGCAGTAGCCCTTGTGCCTTAAGTAATACTAAAAACTATGTTACTATCAACGAAAGCAATGGTGGTGTAAATCCCAATTCAGTCTTTTATCAGCCAGAAGACACACAGCATAGGCCAATCCCATTCCAAGAGGAGCCTGAGGCACCAGCCATTGTGTCCTATGTAACACTAATAACTATGTTACTATCAATGAAAACAATGGAAGGAGAGATAGACAGACGGGGAGGGGGAAAGCAGTGAGCTTGTCATGAAATTAGAAATATGTTGGCAATTTAAGTACCTGGTCACCACACAGAGAAGACGGAAAAAGAAAACAAGCATCCTAAGTTGTTTTATGAATCACATGCAGTTAGGATGAGAATATCTGGCTCTAATTTTTGGTTTAGCCAAGTATATATGGGTCACAGGAAAACCAGCCAATGAAGCTAGCTGGACGTAGCCACCTAAAAAGCTCTAGAGGAAACTGATATATTGTGGAAAATAATCCTCATCAATGTTTCACATTGTTAGATACCAATCCAACCACCAGGTTTCGTAAAGTCAGAAAAAGTAAGAAAATTATTCCTTGTTAAAGCTTGAAGCATTCAAACGAAAACAATTTTCACAACAAAAACTGACACATATTCTAATTTGGCAACGTATCAATTAAGCAACCAGAATTTCAAACTCCAAATTAGCAGCTTTGTACAAACCCTACCTAATTCAATCTATCAAATACACTAAATTGTTAACAGATTATCAATTAGCTTATACTAATATCGTCAAATAAAAAGAGAGAGAGAGATTAATGAGGAAAAATAAATAAATAATTACCTGGGTAGATACCAAAATATCATAAGTTATTGGAAAACTCTTGAGCTGTTTCAAGGCATCGACACACCTCACCACCTCCGGTCCGCTGGAGGAAACGTCATCATTAGCGGCGGCGTCAGCGGCTTTCTTGACGACCTCAAATAACTCCACCAACTCTCTCTCCATCGATTCTCAGATCGCTAATGCCCCAAAAATCTGCCTCCAAAGTCAAAAGAAAAAAAAAATTCATAAATTGAAAGGTAGGTTAGAGAAACAGAAAAAAACCATTGAAAGGACAAAAGCGATAGAAAAGAGGAGATCTGAGATAGATCGTCGTTGTAGATGACGAAATTGAAATTACCAGTGCGATTAAGTATGGAATATGGATGTGTTGACCGCCCCGCGCAAGTACAGAGACGCTGCCTGTTTGTGTCTACCTGACTCCTTCCTTCTTCTCCAGGAGCTTTTGTTTGGCACGCACAGAGCCGAAGGGATTGTGTTAGAGAGTGGCAACGGATACGTGGAAGAGATAGATGAAGCTCTCTCTGTGTTATGTTATGATCAAGTGGCTACCTACGTTTGCCTGTGTCATGATCAAATAAGGTTTCTGATGGACGGTTAATGATGGACGTGACATGGATGATAGTAGGGTTTTAAAGTTTGGGCTTTTCAGTTTTAACATTAAAATGTATTGTGGGCTTCTGTATCATGCCAGCGGTTATGGAGTTCAGCCCAATTGGCAGAGTAGTGACATATGTAATTTATGTATTTTAATCATTTAAAATATTTTCTTAATATTTTTATAAAAAATCATATTTTTCTTTTTAATCATTTTTTTCTTCCATTACTTAGAAATGAGTGGAAATGAAATATTATATATTAATTTTTTGCCTCCACAGTAAAAAACAATTAATTTATTGTGGTTGTTTTATGTTTTTAGTAATATATATGTAAAGTTTTGTTATTTTAGCAAAATTGCAATGGTATATTGTGGGTAAGAATAAGAAAGATAGAGATGGGGATGGTAAAAAAACAGAGGAAGCAAGGACAAGCAGAGTGTGTACTAAACTGTAACAATTTTGAGAAAGGACAAATATGAAAATATAGAAAGAACAAAACTGTTTTCTTACATGAATATTAATAAGTGAATCAGAAGAACACATGTTTATGTTCCCTGTACAGAAAAGAAAGCAAAGAAGCAATCTCAGAATCTACCATCAATTCTACTAAAAGGGAAATGTGAGAGGAGAGGAGATGATGATGATGATGATGATGATGATGAAGAAGAAGAAGATGCTTAATCCCCACTTTAAAGTTACATATCCTATTGCTTTTCCTTTTGGTAATGTGGTTTTTTCATCTAAATTATATACTTTTCAAATATTTTTAAAAAGAAATATATATTTTATGAGGGTAAGGGTTAAGATAGAGACATGAGAAAAACCATGAAATGTTAAAATTTAAATTTAAAAACTCAAATGAATATGAAGATCATCCAATTGACCTGAATTACTTTACTTCTATTCATATATTGTTGGTGTGTTTTATAATCAAATGGTACTTACTCTTCATATTCCAGTCCCACCACTCTCCACTTCTTTCAAAGCTCATCCTTTTAGTTCAAAATCCAATTGTCAACATTATTTCACACATTAGATGCTAAATTATTTGTTTCAAAACTTTCATAAAATTTCAAGCATTATTATGTACAATTCGTTAAACTATTTCTTCCCCTACACTATAAATTTCAATTCCAAATTTCCATGTACAAAATAAATTTAAATCCCTAAATAGCAATCACTCATTTTTAATGGAAGAAATTCTATTATTAAAAAATGACAAATTTTCTTATCTTATAAATGGAGGGACTTTATGTTTACATGCACAATAAAGAACTTTTGCCTGCATACTTGAAACTGCCGATTATAGATATAATAAATAAATATATATAACAATAATAATAATTAATAAATTTATAAAAAATTAATTATGAAAAAAAAAGAAAAGTGATACAATTTATAATTATTTTAATTATATTTACTAAACGTGACTTTATAAAAAATAAAAAAAAATTTAGAAATTTTTAAAAAGTAATAATTTTTATTTATAAATTTGTGAATATAAGAAAATTTAAATCTTTATTTTATTATATTTTATAATTGATATAACTACACCTTGGAAATTCTAAGGACACACTAACATAAATACATTATATTTCTCCGTTTTTCGCCCAACCGACAACGATAGACGCTAATATTATTATTATACAAGTAGGTACAGGTATGCATTTATTTACCTTTCAGAAGAAAAAAAAAAAAAAGGCATTTATTTCATTTCATTTCATAAAAATACTGTAATTTCACGATACAATTGAATTTTTAAAATATACTTTTTATTATATTTTATTTTAAATATAGTAATGGTATTTTACAAAGAGGGAAAGGAAATACAGAAATAGAGTAAAGGTAGACAGACATGGCTGACGGACGGAAGTGAGTAGCGACCCGACATACCAACCCAACAATTCTGCTTTACCGTTGGTTCTTTCTTTCTTTCTTCTGTCCTTCTCCTTCCGATTTCCCCTCTTCCTGCTCCGTCTCCTCCTCCTCCTTCACTCGCCCGCGTGGCCCCACCCTTCCCTCCTCCGTTTTCTTCATTTCAACTAAACATATCTCTCTCTCTCATCTTTCTCTTTCCTTTCGTCTTCTTCGTCGTCAGCCAACTCTTGCTTTCTGTAAATCACACGAAACGGTGACCCCAAAAGCCGATCCGTCTCATCATTATAAATTTAATTTAATTTAATTATAAAATAAGACACTACAGAGGAAGTGGTGGGGGTTGGAGATCTGATCTGCACCTCCTGATTCACTGTTCCTCTCTGCCATTTCACCATGATTTCGTTTTCAGTGCATTGATACATTTCAGATATCTATCGCTCTCGTTTCTCTAATCCCGAGACGATAGCCTCTCTGATTGATTGCTGCCTTATACACTGTCTGGTACGTTTCTCCTTTTTTTTTTTTTTAATTTTAATTTTCAGAACATTAGCTTAATAATTAACCGCATTTTAGGTCATAATTCGAAATCTGAACCTGAGTTTTGTGTTTGGGCTTATTCAAGGACTCTGATTTTGTTTTTAGTACCGACTTTACAGTAATTCGTGTTTTGTCTTGTGCGGTTTCAGTTTTGGCATGTCCTGCCGATTGGCGTTCTTGTTATCTGGATCGATCAAGGATTCGTCAGCTTTTATTTCAATTCAATCGAGGTTTCTTCCTTTTTTCATTTCTTCTGCAATTTCGTAATCGTGTGGCCTCTCGTTGAAAGGGAAGATTTTTTTTTTCTTATCGTGTGTCTCGAAAAACCCCTCTTTCAAATTTTGAAGATTTATTCGTTGTGGGATTGTTGTTGGCCTGCATTTTGATTTCTAGGTGAGAAAACATTGAGCTGCTCTGTTTTTAGCCGGTGAAATCTTTAGATGTGGTTTTGTGCTATAGCTGGTTTCCTGTAAATATTCTTTGGATTGTTTTCTTCTGCCTGGGGTCGAATCTGTAGTAGATTTACTTCAGGCGGTAAAGAGTTGTTAACTGTGGCTTTGAGCGGAGAAAGGTGTTTGTGTGATGCTGCAATGTGGTCGCCGGGAGATAATTTATGACTTCTGGCCGCTCAGTGTCGCCCTCATCTGAATCAGATCCATCTGCACCATTGCAGCCTCAGCACTCTCGCAGATTTGGCTCCTTAGGCTGTCTGTGCTCTAATGATTCCTTTGATTTTTCTATTACCGATGACAGTCAACACAATTCCTTTGGCTTAGAATATTCAGATAAGGGCGAAGGAGCACTCACTGTTGGAGAACCCAATTTTGAGATTAAAAATAAAGTTTGTGAAACTTCCATTTCAACAACGCAGCCATTCCAGTCTGTTGAGTCTCAGTTCATTGAGCGGCTTTCATTGGAATGCCCCACGCAGGAAAGTAAATGCCTGGTATCGTGGGGTGCTATGGAATTGCCGCATAGTAGTAACGCCACTTCTGCCAGCTTTGAAATTTCCAGGGGTTCATCTTTAGTTCAGGCTAAGGCAGGTTCTAAGGGTTCATCTTCTTTACATGATAAAAGGCTGAGCCGCCACAAAAGTGTACAATTTGATGATAGTTTCGTGAGTGAGGAAAATGCTAGGTTCATATATATTAATGATCCTAGAAGAACCAATGACAAATTCGAGTTCACTGGGAATGAGATTCGAACGAGCAAGTATACATTGATTACCTTCTTGCCAAAAAATCTTTTTATTCAATTCCATCGGGTGGCTTATTTGTATTTCTTGGCCATTGCTGCTCTCAATCAGCTTCCTCCACTGGCAGTGTTTGGTAGAACTGTATCACTGTTTCCTCTCCTGTTCGTTCTTTGTGTCACTGCCATTAAAGATGGCTATGAGGATTGGAGGAGACACAGATCTGACCGCAATGAGAATAACAGAGAGGCTCTAGTGTTACAATCTGGGCAGTTCCTACCAAAAAAATGGAAAAAGATACGGGCTGGTGAAGTGGTGAAGATAGATGCCGATGAGACAATTCCTTGTGACATGGTTTTACTGGGGACAAGTGACCCTAGTGGTGTTGCTTACATCCAAACAATGAATTTGGATGGTGAATCTAACTTGAAGACGAGGTATGCTAGGCAGGAAACATCTATGGCAGTATCTGAAGGGTGTGCCGTATCAGGTTTGATCAGATGTGAACAACCTAACAGAAATATTTATGAGTTCTCAGCCAATATGGAATTCAACGGGCATAAGTTTTCCCTCAGCCAATCAAACATTGTCTTACGTGGGTGTCAGCTAAAGAACACTGATTGGATAATTGGTGTGGTTGTATATGCTGGACAAGAGACAAAAGCAATGTTGAATAGTGCAGCATCTCCTTCCAAGAGAAGTAAGCTTGAAGGTTATATGAACCGGGAAACCCTTTGGCTGTCCATCTTTCTTTTGATTATGTGTCTAGTTGTTGCACTTGGAATGGGTTTGTGGCTTTTGCACTACAAGGACCAGCTTGATACTTTGCCTTATTACAGGAAGACATATTTTACGCATGGGAAAGATTTTGGGAAAAGATATAAATTTTATGGGATACCCATGGAAATTTTCTTCTCCTTTTTGAGCTCTATTATTGTGTTTCAAATAATGATTCCAATATCGCTCTATATTACAATGGAGTTGGTTCGTTTGGGACAGTCCTACTTCATGATTGGAGACAGGCATATGTATGACACCGCTTCTGGTTCGAGATTCCAGTGTAGGTCCTTGAATATAAATGAAGATTTGGGTCAGATACGCTATATATTTTCAGATAAAACAGGGACACTTACCGAGAATAAAATGGAATTCCGAAGAGCAAGCATATATGCAAAGAATTACGGAGATGCTTCGGTTGTGACTAACAAGTTGGAGGAAGATAACATCTCAGGTATTAATTTTGCCATTTGATCTTCATATTTTGTTTGCTACAGATGTATCCTGCTCTTGATTGTTAATTTATGTTCTGGAAATAGAACTTATTTAGTTGTTTAGGCTATGAATGCTTGGTTGTTTATCCCTTCCCCTCTTGATATTGAGTGCATCTTATTCTTAAGGATTTCAATTGTTGCATCAGTACTCAGCATATACTTTATGTATCATAATAAAAATTACTCCCTTTGTCCACGAATATAGTCCACTTTCTTTTTTTTTTTTTCTTGCACATAAAAGGAAGTTATGTTGATTAAAGGCAATTTTGTTCTACAGCTTTCCTTTTATGTCTATCTTCAATAGTTAATAAAAATATCAGAAATGCTACTTTGGAAAGATAGAAAATATATTGTGGTTAGTATAGATCACGTTGGGAAGATGGGAATTGAATTAAAATTAAGATAGGAAATGACAATTATTGAGAATAGGATAAATTTATTAAGGGCATAATAGACCGTTTACAAATTATATACCATGTAAAAAAGGTAAGTGGACTATATTTTGGGATAATGAAAAAGGGAAAGATGGACTATGTTTGTGGCACGAAGGCACGACGATATTAGCCACTTAGAATCAATTTCGTGTATGTTTCCATCAAAATGTTTGGACAAAAAGTATGCTATGATTTTATGTCATGATCCTACTACCTCTTTACTATTTCATTTTATTTGTTTAGCTCCTTTGTTTTCCACAGCTATGTTCAATGTGATGTAACTTGTATCTATACAACTTTAGGAGTTTATAAAGTTGGGCATGTTTTAATGTTACTTGATCTGGGATCCATAGAGATTTTAGGAGCAACGAGTCAGTGTTGCTCTTTAAATAAGTGATTTCCATTCTAGACTTCTGTATCTGTAAGGTAATCAATGAGTCAGTATTTATGCTTTTAACTAAGCGATTTGCATGCCAGACTTCTATATCTGTAAGGTAATATTTATCCTAGATGCTATATAACCCATGATCATAGTGTGACTATCCCTATGGCAGATCTTAATTGTTGGCTGCTGGGAGATCCCATTAATTTAGTAATTTTTTGGCCTGTGTATTATGTTGAAGCTCTAATATACTTGATACTTTTGTCTCATCATAGTATGCTAATATGATACATGTAATATTTTGAATTAGGTTGTCTTCTGTCCCTTGATAATTACATCCTTGGTATGGGCTATCAGCTGGCTTTGAATATGACCACTTGATCTTCAAAGCCTTTTAGTGTCTCTTCTAGGCCAATTTCAACTATTACTCCTTGAAATATTGACAAAAAAAGGACTTCTCATGTAGTCTTATTTAGTACCTACTCTTTTTATTGAAATGAATATGATTTTTCATTTTGTGAATTAGTTTATGAATGTAATATTCTGTAACCTCTCAGCTGATAACGTATTATAGCATGCCATGTGCTGTTTCTGAATTGCTAGATTGCAATTACAGCTATCATAATGAGCGTATTTCTTGGTGATTTGCTCCTGCAGATGTACGCAGAGGTTGGAAAATGAAATCTACAGTTGCTGTTGACGCCGAGCTGCGAGAACTGTTGCACAAGGACCTGGTTGAAGATGAGAGGATGGCTGCGCATGAATTTTTCCTTACACTGGCTGCATGTAATACTGTTATCCCTATTCGCACTTCTGATAGATCTTCCTCTTGTTCTGAGGATCAATTTCATGAGGATGTGGAAACTATCGAGTATCAGGGTGAATCTCCTGATGAGCAAGCACTAGTTGCTGCAGCCTCTGCCTATGGGTATACTCTGTTTGAGCGCACCTCTGGGCACATTGTAATTGATGTTAATGGTGAGAAATTAAGGTAGACGGTCTTTCCTTTTGTCCCCTCCTTTTCATTTGAATACTAGTTTGTTATCTGAAATAGATTTCCTCCATTAGGAATTTAAATAATCTCTTTGACTCATGATTATACTATACATTACTAAACCAAATAATAATTAATTTTTCTAGGTTTGACGTGTTGGGTATGCATGAATTTGATAGTGTACGGAAAAGGATGTCTGTTGTTATCAGATTTCCCAACAATTCTGTGAAGGTGTTGGTGAAGGGTGCTGATACTTCTATGTTCAGTATTTTAGCCAAAGAAAATGGGGGAAATGATCATGTGAGGCAGATGACAGAATGCCATTTGACTGAATATTCATTAGAAGGCCTGCGTACACTTGTGGTTGCTGCAAGAGATCTTACAGAGTTGGACCTTGAGCAGTGGCAATGCAGGTTTGATGATGCAAGCACTTCTTTGACTGACAGAGCTGCAAAACTACGTCAAACAGCTGCTCTAATAGAATGTGATCTAAAGCTACTCGGGGCTACTGGAATTGAAGACAAGCTACAAGCTGGTGTGCCAGAAGCTATTGAGTCTCTCAGGCAAGCAGGGATCAAGGTGTGGGTTCTCACTGGAGATAAGCAAGAAACAGCAATTTCAATTGCCCTTTCTTGCAAACTCCTAACAGCAGATATGGAGCAGATAATTATAAATGGAAATTCAGAGAGTGAATGCAGAAAACTTTTGACTGATGCGAAGGCCAAATATGGTGTGAAATCATCAATTAGAGGAAACTGCAATTTAAAGTGCAATACGAATGCTGATATTGATTGCCTAGAGTTACCTGATGGGAAAAACGAAGGAATTTTGAAAGTGCCTCTAGCACTTATAATTGATGGAAATAGTTTAGTATACATTTTGGAAAAAGAGCCAGAATCAGAAGTAAGTATATCTTGTCCTCCAACTAGCTTATTTGACATGTACTTGAAGTTGATATCACGTGCTTAAGGACGCACCTAATTATCATACTCTGCAATTCTTTCATCTCTCTACAGCTTTTCGATCTTGCAACTTCATGCAAGGTTGTGCTGTGTTGTCGTGTTGCACCGTTGCAGAAGGCAGGTATCGTCGATCTAATCAAGAGTCGCACTGATGATATGACTTTGGCTATAGGTGATGGTGAGTTGTGTGACATGGAAATATTCTGTTAGTGTGCCATTTTGGTGATTTTAAGCTGATATTGGCAGTTGAAATTCTTATTGTTGATTTACTTGTAATTTAGTCTCCATCAAATTACTTCTGATGGGATAGGTGATTTAATTTTACTCTGACCGTTGACATTTTGGTAGGGGCCAATGATGTTTCAATGATCCAAATGGCGGATGTTGGTGTTGGAATATGTGGTCAGGAAGGGCGTCAAGCTGTGATGGCATCTGATTTTGCAATGGGACAGTTTTGTTTCCTGAAAAGATTACTTCTCGTGCATGGACACTGGAATTACCAACGTATTGGCTATTTGGTTCTGTACAACTTCTACCGCAATGCTGTTTTTGTGTTAATGCTATTCTGGTATGTCAAATATCTTTGGTTATTTGTTTGACATCTGGCTTTCCTGATGTTGTCAATAACATATCAGTTGCAGTGGTCAACATCTACATGCGATTTTACTTTTTTTTTGCTAAATGCCCAAGTTACACACTTTGAAAAATATCAAGAAATAATATAATAGAGATTATATAGTACAGGAAAGCATTGTGAACCATTCCATTTCATAACTATAAGTAGAAACACCCCCCTTTTATACTAGTATAATTAATTCCTAGAATTAACATAATTACAAAATATCCTAATTACTATATAAGTCAACTATAACATAATTTATAAATCATGACGTCACTCTCTCTTTTAAAAAGCAAAAAATGACATGCACAAACTAAAGTAACGGTGTAATAAAAAATTATTATTGTTACAAACAGTGGAACATATTGGAAGGAAGGAAAATCCTTAGAAATTGGATATTTTCCATTGACAGACTATCATATATTTTCCATCATTAAGAATCCTTCGAAATAGGAAGGAAAATGAGAGAGAAAGAGAGAGTATAGTTAAAAGGTACACATTTTTGTCCGCATTTTTTCTTCCAATCCAAACAATAGATTGAAATTAAGAGGAAACTGAATTGTAAAATTTCTCTCTCCTAATTCACATTTCTTTATTTTCCTTACCATCATTTCCAAAATCACTTAATTTACCTGGAAAATTTTGATTTATGGATGTCGGTCTGATCCTAAATTGTGTTTTTTCTTTTCTATCAAAAGGTATATATTGTGTACAGCGTTTTCAACGACTTCAGCATTGACAGACTGGAGCAGTGTTTTTTATTCAGTCATCTATACTTCTGTCCCGACCATTGTCGTTGGTATATTGGATAAGGATTTAAGCCATCGGACTCTGTTGCAGTACCCAAAACTTTATGGTGCAGGGTATAGACATGAGGCATACAACATGCAACTCTTTTGGATCACAATGGTTGATACATTGTGGCAGAGTTTAGTACTCTTCACTATACCCATATTCACTTATAAAGAGAGTACGATTGATATATGGAGCATGGGCAGTTTGTGGACAATAGCAGTGGTTATCCTTGTTAATATACACTTGGCAATGGATGTCCAGCGCTGGGTTTATATTACTCATGTTGCAGTTTGGGGGTCAGTAATAATCACATTTGCTTGTATGGTGGTCCTGGATTCTATACCTGCCTTCCCCAATTATGGGTCAGTCTCTGCAATTTTTAATGTCTGAACTTTGTAGTTTTGATATTTAGAATATCTTCTTACATGACTGACTATTGTGCCATTTTTGTTTGGGCAGGACTATATATCATTTGGCCAAGTCGCCAACTTATTGGCTAACCATTGTGCTTATTAACATTGTTGCATTGCTCCCTCGCTTTCTTTTCAAAATTATACACCAAATATTCTGGCCTTCAGATATCCAGATAGCTAGAGAAGCTGAGATTCTGAGAAGAGGTCATGATCATCTGAGGTTAAGAGCTGATGGACATTCCAGTTGAACAGTTGACTTGTACATTACCATTAGAAATACACATGTAGAAAAGGCTTCCCTCAAGTTCCCATCATATGGATTTCCTGTGGCATGCCGCTGTGATGCTCTAATGTAAGTTAAAAAACTACTTTTATTGGAATAACAATAACTCTTCTTATCATGAAACTTATCACATATGGGAGTACTGAATTCATATTTTGCACTTTGATAATTACCAACATGATAATCTGCATAAAGTAACAAAAACTTTAATGAGCTAACAAGAATCCCTCTTTTGTTTCTGTTTGCAATTATGGACTGATAAAAACAGATTTCCATTTCATAATCTGTGGTCTTACCTATGGGTTGCTGTTGTTACCAGGCTATGAAAGTTTATTGAAATCTGTGTATAATAAGCTGTCAGGATGGTCATTTGATTATAGGTTATTATTATTATTATTATTATTATTATTGAATATACTTGTTATGTTTATTGCCTCTGTTAAGTTAATCCAGTTTGGGTGATTGCAGCAAAAGTAATTTACTGCTGTGATTAGTTTGCCAAATTACAGAACTAAACTGCTAATTTTGTAATGTTTCACATCTTTTTAGTGATTTACCTTCCAAGAAAGTATGATGTATAAACATGATGAACCTTCTTGGTTTAATGAAATTGGTGCTGAATTTCCGCTAATGAGTTAGATTAAGGTTTATCAGAGTACCTTTTTAATGTCAGTAGTAGGAGTCGACTGACATTAGAAAGTTCAAGGTGTAGTTAAATCAACTTGCTAAAAAATATGAGAAAGACAAGGAATATTTGGTTTTTGCTTCTCTTTTATTGGAGACCAAAAGTGAATTTTAGAATAGTCGTCTTGCATTATAAGTCTCTAATGAGTTTGTAGTATCATGGGACTCAAGAATAATGTAATTGCAACATAATATGTTGCTTTTGTATTCAAGATGTGCTTACTGGTGTAATGTTTGTCGTGCATGTTCTTTGATGCTGTATTTCTTTTGATTTTTGTTTTCTGATATATATACTCAGGTAAGTCATGCTAGCAGGATATGTGGTTAACACTCGAATCAGATGAACAGGATAGACAACCGAGCAGCTGCACCATGTACAGGATAAAAAGAGGGATCACGCCAGAGCAATGCAGAACGTCACATTTGCATGAAGCAGGCGAAGAAATCATAAAATACAGCTCTATAAGATGTAACATGACCAAAGGGATTGAAATATTTAGGAGAGCATTGGTTTGAGCATAAGAGATGATGATATAATTAGCAGTTAGAATTTAGAAAATGAATGTAAAGGCCCTGAAAACTGTGGAAAGAAGAAAAATGGCGAGAATGGAATGGAAGTATATAATAGTTTTGTGCAAATATCAGGTTTGACATTTTTTGCTTATTTCTTTCCTACACACGTAACAGTTGAGTATTATTTAGGTTGCTATGCAGTCCATTTATGTCTGTTCAGCCCTTCCTCCATCATATTTTCTGTCCCGCATACATAGTGAGATTAAATAAAACTTGCATGTTGGAAAATTTGATCTTTTGACAAAGTGGAAGACTTTGATTATGGATAATTTGGAGGATTATTACAATTTCAACTACCATCATTTTGTACTTATAGTACACTAGATATTGATGGCCCCACTTCTTAAGTGCTCATGCCTTACGTCATATTAATTGCTTCTTGATTTTTCATTAAATTCTGTGCATCTACTCTTAGGTATTGAGGGTTCATTTGAGAACGTAAAATTTGGTTAAATGTAATAAAATCATCCGAAGATTAATTTTGACGAATTTAATGGATTTTATAAAATTTTCCTATTTTTCTCTTTCAGTCAAGAATTTGAAATATAATTTTGATACAGGAGATCTTTCTTTCATTAAGTATGCTTAGTGGATTAACTTTGAGATCAAAATTTTGATAATATATTAAAAAAAACAAGTGTGAACTGATTTCGGTCACTTTGACTTCATATTTGCCTTAAAAAAAAGGAAAAAATACATAAACGAAAAATTAATATTAATGGAGTTAGGTGGGAAATTTACTAATCCCTTATGTTTCATTACAATTATATTTCTAAAAACTCAAAATCATTAAAAAGATTGATATAGAACTCAGTGCAAAAGCAGCAGCAAATAAATATAAAAAAAAAAAAAAAAATTCTCTAAAAACAAAGGAAGAATGAATTCTACCTGAGCAATCCAGCAAGAAGAACTTCATCAGCACAAGATGCTAGGTTTTGAAGTTTCAAGTCATGTAATTAACCTCTTAATTACAATTTATTAATCATTAAAATGCAAACAATAACCTGCTTTAAGTTATTCTGGTAACTGAACAAAAAAAGGTGCATTCTAAAACAAAAATATTCATAATTCCTTCGATAAACCCTAATTTAAGATCAAAATCAATAAAAGAAAATTCTGACATAGAAGCTCCAACTAGAGTATACATTAAATTCAACAGCCACTATTTAAAGAGCAACCAATTAGATTCGGTTGTAATATTTTAGTTTTCTTTGTCAAATCTAAATTTCTAAGTATACATTAACTTCAACTTTAGCCCGACGACAACGAAGATTAAACCTTCAAGAAATAAAAGTATGGCACAAATATATTATTTTAAATTTATATTTAAATCTAACATTTCAATTTAAAAACTTGAATTATTATTTTTAATCATAAGAAAGGACACAATATATTTCAAAAGGAAAAGGAAAAAAACAAAAAACCTTTTTTTTTTAATCATAAGCAATGGGGCCATATTGCTTCAACCTTTTTTTAGACGTGTTCAAGAAATAAATAAATTTATTATTAATAAATTGCTTAAATATTCATGAACATATATAATTTATTATTTTGAAAAATATCATTATTACGTAGATGGTAAAATAATATTTTGTATTAAAAATTTAAAAACCTACTACTTTTTTGGAGGTAACCAAAAATTTATTAATTTATTCTCACTATGCATAGGTGTACATAGTGACATGAGGTTTTTATTATGGAATATATAGATGAATTTTTTTATAGAAGAAAAATTAATATATATTAAGTATACTTTTATCATAAATAAAAAATATTATTGAGATTTGGTCAAATTAATTAATAAATAGGGCGATATGTTTTTATAAATTAATTAAAAAATATCACTCGCAATTAGTTTTGTCAAACTAATTGGTCATATAATTAAAAAATTACTCCAAAAGCATTAGTTAAATAAATTTTTCAGTAGTTATATGTGTGAGAATTTTAACATAAATTGATTTTAAAAATGTTATAAAGTTTTCAAAAGATCGTTAGTGATTTTTTAAAAAAATATTTTCAAGACATTATTTTCATTCTTAAAAAATATATATTCTCTTCACGAATAAAACCCTAATCTAAACCTAAATATTGACTAATTAGTATGAACATAACAATAAAATGATAATAATTTTTCTAAATTTAAAGACCAATTTGTTTTTGGACAAATCCCTTTAAATTCGATGAATGGAATATTTTTTTTTCTAAATACATCAAATATAATTGATATTTATGAGGATTTGAGTTGAAACGGATTATTAAAGGTGACTAAATTTCTCCTAATTTTGAAGCAATGAAATTTTAAAGATTTTATTTTTTACAAGAATTACGTTTTAAAGTGTTAAAAGACAAAAATAATAAGCACAAGGAGATATTTGGTTTGATCCTGCATATTAGTGGACTTTTCTATATTAAAAAAACTATATTAAAAAAATTATGATCAATAATAATTTTTTAACTAATTCCAGAAAGTTAAATAATTTTAAAATAATTTCTAATTATTTAAATAACATTTAAAAAAAAAAAATTATCCATTATTTTCTTAGTATTTTTATGGTCCAAATAGCTAATTTAGCTGAAGCACATCCAAATTCGACCCAAAGCAAGGTATCCGATGTCTAACGGGTGCATTTTTGTCTTATTTACAGCTCAATTTTAATCCCATTTTATAATTTAGCTAAGGGCATTTACGGCAATTAAGTACAAAATTAGTGGAAACATTGGGCGACCCACACGGGTGACGTCAATCCAATGACATCACGTAGTATTCGTAAGCGACGGAAAACCCTAAATAAATCACGCGCTATCCAGTAGAGAACAATTAAACAAACGAACACAGCAACATGCGCGTGGGATTGGTATAGACCAATCACATGTGGAGAACTTTCTTGGCAAGGTTCCTTAACCTTCCTCCTCATCCGTACCTCGCAAATAAAAACCCATCTTCAGCGCTTCACTTTGCTTTACTACAGGTTTAGCTAAATCCATAGCGCAGTAGCAACGTTTACCTGCACGCTTCTCTAGCCGGAAATGGAGATATATTCGCTGTCCGATCGGAGAACTGCGATGAATGAGCTTCTCAGGGGTCGCGATTATGCAAATCAACTAAAACTTGCTCTCACCGATCAATCTATTAATGGAAAAGAAGGATCGGTGCCTTCAGATGATCTTGTTACGAAGATCTTGAACACTTTTACGATTAGTCTTTCTATATTGAAAAGAGCTGCAGAGTTCGATGAGGAACAGAAAATTCCGGCGAGTACTCTCGTCGGTTCCGGTTGGGATGGTTGCCGGAAGTCTGAGGAATCTGGTGAGAGTAGCAAGAGTACCTGTAGGATTAAGGAACACAGAGGATGCTACAAGAGAAGGTAATATTTAATTATTGTATTGTTAATTTTTTTTTTTATTCTTGACTCAAAAAATACTGTTTTAATTTTAATTCATTTATACAAAACTAGAGTAGCTAGGTTTTAGCATTTTTCTTTTTATTTTTTTTTTTAAAAAAAAGATAGAAGTAAAATAAAAATACAATAATTTATGTAAAGTTGAATAATTTTATCATTTTCTGGTAGAATTTAATTCAGTACAGTCTGATAGATGCAAACATAGTATTAGATATATCATATAACAGCTGGCTGTCTAATCATAAAACAAATTATTAAATTTAGTGTTGCAACTAAAATCATTTTGTCTTTTCTATAGAATTTGCGTTGTTTTTATAATATGCTGAAAATTGGATTTGAAGCTATATTTATTTGGAAACTTTTATGCCTAGGTACAACTTCATCAAGTCTAACATGGATTTCTATTATTATTTTTCTTTATAAAAATCATATGAATACAAATTTATTTGTTATGATTATAAGGATAAAAATATTCTTGTAAATTTTAATTACTTTTATTTATAATATTTATATTACAGTTGGCTGGCTGTTTATGACTTTGACTTAAGACGTCTATTCATACAGTTTTATAAATTTTTTATTCAATAAACATTTAAATATTAATAATCATATAACTTATTTATTTAGATGATGTATGATTTACCATTTATTCAGTAGTTAAACAATAATGATATATACGTTATAAGTTAAATAAAATAACAACAGCAACAATTTAAAAAAGATGCATATTTTTAGAATAATTAAGAATAAACAAAAGAAAATACCTAAGCTGCCCCCTACAACTACCCCATCCCCACCACAATAAACCCTTTATTGAAAGGGAAAAAATACACCTTATCATATCATATTACATGTATGTTATTGTTTTGGCAATAGTAAATTTATGTGATATGTTCCATCCATTCTCAAAATTATTACAGAAAGACATGTCATTCATGGACAAGAGACACTCCTGATCTAGTAGATGATGGCCATGGATGGAGAAAATACGGACAGAAAGTGATCTTGAAGGCTAAATATCAAAGGTATATATTCATATATTTACGTAATTTTTTCGTTAATTAGTTATATCTAATTTCATTTTATAACAACTTATTGAGTAAATTATAATGAAATTAATGGGGTTGCAGGAGCTACTTTAGATGCACTCATAAATTCGATCAAGGTTGCCAAGCAACAAAGCAAGTTCAAAGAATCCAAGAAGAACCATCTATGTATCGAACTACATATTATGGTAATCATACATGCAAGAACTATCTTAAAGATTCTCATAATCTTATCTTGGATGATCCTGAAACTAATATCCTCATTGACTTCACAACCAAACAAGCCCACAACAACAACAATAACCTATTTCCCTCTTCCTTTATTGCATCATCTTCTTCATCAATCAAAAAGGAGTGTAAGGATAAAGCAGGATCACCAAATTATCATAGCACTGCCCACACCCAACCATCATTGTCTCATTACCTTATATCATCTACACATGATCATGGTAATAATAGTTTGTCAAAGTATGATCATCAAGCGGCTGGTGTTATATCTGTGGCCAACTCGTCTTCTAGTACTAGTACTACAACTGAATTCGGTTTGGACTTGGATTTTATAGAAAATTCTGTTAATGGTAGCTTTGATGACGAAGATGTTTTCAACTCGTTGGCTTATTTTGATAGCTAGATATGATTATTAGTACTATACGTTCTGCACTTTTTTTTTTTTTTTGTAAAATTCTGTTAGGAACTGTTTTTTTCTTTTTTTAAAAAAAAAAATTCCTGTTTTGCTTAATAATTTAGGTTTTAACTTCTATATGTAAGATGTAGTCCTTTATAATTTAGGTTTATTGTTACGTTTAACTGTTGCTTCTGTTTATTATATTAGCATGCATGTTGAAGCTTGGCCATGCAAAAAAAAATAAAAATAAAAATAAAAGTAATGGTTTTCACTTGTTGATCAAGTATATACAAGAAATATAAATTTATAAGCTCTAATGGATGGTAAACATAATCAAGTTGGTACACCCTTATTTTGTTTTCATGTAATTGATTTAGGATTCAATTTTGGTTATATGATTTTCGTTTCATTTTTTTATTTTATGTGATTTAAGAAATAATCTTATGGTGTGATTTTTTTTATTTATTTAAAAATGCCCTAAATGTATATGTAGCTTGCTGGAAGTTGGGAATTTGAGATGGGATGTGAATGATAACATATTATTAAGTTAAGACGGCTCCTTCTACTCTACTACGAAGTGGACTTATTAGAGATTTAACTAAAGCCACCTTCTTCTTAAACCTTAATCATCCTTACTACTTGTTTAATGAAAACAATATAATAATTTGTCTTTCCTTTGTTTTACCACCATTTCTTTTCTTGATGCTATATATTATTCTCATTTTACTATATATATATATATATTGATTGATAATGAAAAGAATTTAATGAACTAATTTGTGGAACTTATTTTCTTGATAATTTTATCCACATTACTTTGTGTCAATTATAACAACTTATGAATAATTAATAATCAATTTAAGTAGGATTGTGTGAGATCGGCTCCAATTCTCTGGAAGCAATCGGGATTGGAATTGGTTTTTTTTCTTGAACCTAAATTGAACATGTAGGATATCTAATCAGAACCCATAATTGATTCAAGTGTCAGTATGTTTTAAAAAAAAAAAAACACCAAAAGTTTAATTAAAAATAATTATTTACATGTCTCTAAGCTTTTTGCGATTTAATCATTCGATTTTGGAAAAATTATTAATAGGTCTATAAGATTAAGGAATTTGTACACTCAGATCCTTTCGTCCACAACTATTATTAGTCGATTACAAAAGTAAAAAAATTTTAGATTAAATTTTTAAAATATAAACTAAACCTTTTAATTATTCACTTTTATTTTGTTAAATAAATTTTTATATTTATTATAATTTTTCATTATTACAAACATATGCAATTAGTTACTAATATATAAAATAAATTTAATAAAAATATTTAATTAATTTTATTTCATTATAACTGTAAATTATATAAATAGTATTTTTATTTATTTATTTATTATTCTAGTATATAAATTTTATCATTCTAATTATTATGTTGAATATTTAATAAACAAAACTTTTTAAAAAATAAATTTTAAATTATTTGGTTGGTTAAAAGAAAATCTATGCTTTAATATATTCTAGAAGCAAAGAATTAATTAAACTTATAAGAAATCAAAGTCAAGTTTACATGGAGTTGTTCAATTCGTCACTATTGATCATCAATGGTTGTCACATATTACATCATCAACAATATTTTTTTTATATAATTTTTTTACTTTGTAATAAGCATTAAGCAGTAATTCTTAATTAATTTTTTAAACAAAAATTTGCTGTTAATTAATTGAATTATTGAAGTAAAAGATATTAATTAATTCATGATTTGTGTGAATGGCAATATTCTTAATTGAATAAGCATTACATTTTTATAATTTTTTGTTTGAAGAACGATCAAATATTATTTGTCTTTTGTTTTTGGATTACTAATTACATATATAATGTTATGATGGACTAAAAATTTATTTTAATACATGAAATTTAGGTTTCAGGATAAATAAATTAGAGTTTTTATTAGAAAAATTAAATATTAAATTATTGTTAAAAAAATTTAACTTCTGATTTTATACCCTAAAATACAAATTCTTGAACTTATTAATAACTGATTTAACAGTTTGTAACAAAATATATATATTATAAAATAGTGAATAGGAATATTGAATTTAGCTAAAATGCACTTATAAAATCTATATTATTAAGAGTAAAGTTATTTTTATATAATTATTTATAATAGTAAATAAATTTAATTCATATCATATTTTATTAAAGTTTAATATTATTTTAATTATTAATTAATGAAATTCAAATCAAATTTTAATAAAAAATATTATTTTAAATATTAATTAATTAAATTTATATCTTATTCTAATAAATCATACTGTATAATTATTAATAACTAATTAATTATATTCAAATCATATTCTAATGAAAAAAATATTATTTTGATTATTAATTAATGAAATTCAAATCAAATTGTAATAAAAAATATTATTTTAATATTAATTTATTAAATTTATATTTTATTCTAATAAAGAATACTATATAATTATTAATAATTAATTAATTATATTCCACTAATAAAAATGATTTCTAATATTAAAATAAGAAAGCTAATTTGAAAGATGGGACAATTTTGACGCTCTATTTTATGGTAGATTTGGTTTTGCATATAAAACCGGAAATGCAGTTAAACAAATTATACATGACTCTTCTATGCTGTTTGTTTTAGCGAACTCTAGTTTCCAAATGGCTTATAATCTATTGTTGTCTTCAAAATTCCTCTTTTATGTTTCAAAAATGTTATTTGTATAGAAATTGCTAAAAAGTGGCATATAGAAATTGAAGTTGTTGTTTTGCATCAATTTTCTTATCTTCCTTTAAAAATATACTTTTCTTGTTTCTTCAGATGACTATTCTGAATTGCTAATAAGTGATTATTTTATTATTAAATAAAATAATCATTCAGATATTTTAATTGATACTTCAATTTGTATTTCTAGAAAAATCAAAACCATACAGACCCCATACAAGTGCAACAGATGACATAGCCAGAGGCAAAGGACCGAAAAGCCAAATCAAGAAAGGAAAGCCAATGCAGAGTACTCTGTTTCCAACAAGTGCTAGCGCAATTCCTCTTTCAAACATGGTTTCTGCATTTGTAAGCGATCCTTCACACCCTATATTTATCATGAAATTAGCATCCACCAAAAACCCAAGTCCCATGGATGTACAAACGAAGCTTGATAGAAAACACAGAGATGCAGTTCCAAATTTCACAACAGAAATCTTCCCTGATTCTGACCCAAAAAACGAACTGCTTAATAAATGGGTTGCATTGTATGAATTATTAGTTAATGCTCCCATTGCTAGATTTATCAGAATTGCAATTGTAGCTATAAAGATTGTTGTCATTTGGGTATTTCTCAGACTTTGAACTACTAACATACTCTTCTTATCATCACCGCCCTGCATTAATTCCATTACAATCAAAATCACAAACCCACTTCATAATTTGAATTAGAATTGAAAATATGAGCAAAAGGGTTACCTTTTTTATATCCAAAAACCAAACTTTCCTCCTTAATGCATCAATTCCGATGGAGGTTTGAGAAGGTTTGTTCTTCAAACAATGCCAAAGATAGGCATGGTAACCCACCATGATGAACAGACTAAAAGGGGCTAATACAGTATCCAAATAAACAATTGCACCCATTTTTTTTTTTTTTTAAATAAATTCAGCAAGAAAGGCTAATTGGGTTTTGAAAACTAAAAAACGTCTACTTATATAAAAGAGTGACATAATTATTTTCGTGTAATAAAAGCATGTAATAAGTGGAATATTAGGTACTGACGTAAGGTATAGTATTATATTTGAGGTGTAAAATTGAAAAGCATGTGTGCAGTGTAATTGTGGAATATACGTAATGGACATTAAAATGTCAAAGATTGTTGGTTTTTAGTGGCATCTCCACTAACCTTAAGAGCTGAGCTGTGCTATTATAATATCTAAAATTCTTTTGATTTTTAATAAGAGCAACACGTAATAGTTTCCACAAAACTCGTTTACTATATAATATTACAACTTATGATTCTACAACCAACTATGGTTTGGTGAAATGAGCTATATTTATTTCTTATAGTTTTATGTAATGTAGGAATCCATGATATACAAATTTAGATAAATTAGTTTTAGACCTAATTTTTTTTTTTATATATTTTTCCCAAAATTAAGCTGTAGCTAAATCCAGGAACAATAAGGGTTAGGCTTTATCAGTGAGCCTGAATTTTTAACCCAATGGGCCCATTATTATCCATTGACCATAGGTGGTCTGGTCAAGCGTTGCTGTCTATGTTAGCAATCCAAAGACGAAAATATAAGAAATAGAAAGTAATAATAATAAAAAAATAAAACTAAAAAAAAAAAATCTTTACCAATTAGCGGGCATTAACGTCATCGAAGAGACTGGAGTCAAGAGTTAGAACTTAGAAGGAGAGAAAGAGACGCAGAGGAGTGTAGGACAGAAACATCGGACATGGAAAATGTGAAAATGGGGTCCGATGATCGATTTTTTTTAAGATTTTCAATTGGCATAGTGTTGTTATTATGCTTAATCAAGGAGGTGAGTGCGTCGATTCATGAGTACAACAACGAAGCGTTTATTCCTCGATCAAATGCCTTCTTCTTCCATGGTGGCAGCGAAGGTCTCTACGCTTCTAAAATTCACGATCCCTCTTCTGTTAATACTGATAAACCCCTTCAAGGAAAGTCTTTTATCAGGTAAATTTTTCTTTTTTGTTACTACTATTGTTATTTTTAATTTAATCGATGAGTCAAATTGGAGCCTAGAAGTTTCTATTGTCTTTTCTGGTAGCCTCTTCTTTCCTTTTTATATGGAAAAAAATGTCATCTTGTTTGCTATTGGCTACATGAATGTACTACTAAGTAATTATCTGAGTTGTGACCAAGTGGATAGTAAATGCTATTTGAAAAGGGGTGCTAATTTAAATGCTATTTAATTGATTATAATTTGTGATGATGTTACTCTACCCGAGTTGAACTTCACTAAACGGTTTTGATCTTTTTTTATCATTGTATTGTAATGTGGCTTGATTTATAGAATTCTTTGCCAAAAACAGTTGAATTCTAAGTGGGGTTCTGGAATCATAGGGTTTTGTAAATGTTGAAAAAGTCATTTGTGGATTGGATTGCAGGTTTGAAGATGTCACCTTTGTGAGGACAAAGGAGGCTGCAAGTAAGCAGAACCCTATGCAGCCAAGCACTGGGTTGGTGGAAGCTATCATATTTGAGGTGAAAGATAGAGAAAGGATTGGAGGGGCTTTTCTAAAAATAAATGCCATTTGCTGTGATCCTACTCTTGCACAAACAGGATCTTGTAAGCTTGGGGAGGTAATTATCCACCAAGACAATCAAGAATGGCCCAAACGCATTCAAACATCCTTTGCAGGAAAGGATGAAGTAACTAAAATGAAACCTGAAACTTTGGAAATAAATAGTACAGGGATGTACTACCTTTATTTCATGTTTTGTAATCCTGATCTCAAGGGCACACTGATTAAGGGGAGGACTGTGTGGAAGAACCCTAATGGCTATTTACCAGGAAAGATGACCCCTATGATGACATTTTATGGCATTATGTCTTTGGCTTACCTTGCGCTAGGACTAGTTTGGTTCTTAAGATTTGTTCAATTCTGGAAGGATATTATTCATCTGCACTACCACATCACTGCTGTCATAGCGCTTGGAATGTGTGAAATGGCTGTTTGGTACTATGAATATGCAAATTTTAATTCAACTGGAACAAGGCCGATGGGTGTTACACTGTGGGCAGTTACTTTTAGCACTGTCAAGAAGACTCTATCTCGTCTCCTCCTTTTGGTTGTCTCCATGGGCTTTGGTGTAGTAAAGCCAACCCTTGGTGGCATAACATCAAGAGTGCTTCTTCTTGGTCTAATATATTTTTTGGCCTCAGAGGCACTTGAACTGGTTGAACATCTAGGGAATATCAATGACTTATCTAAGAAAACAGAATTATTTTTGGTGCTCCCTGTAGCTTTCCTAGATTCATGCTTTATTGTCTGGATTTTTTCATCTCTATCAAAAACTTTAGAGAAGCTTCAGGTAATAATTTTTTTCACGTTTCAACAGATTGCAGATGTTTAGAAAGTGTATGTGGCGGATGTATCGTTCTATTATTGTTGATTCGTATCTATGGCCGTTTCATCTCTATTTTGGGGTGCAGATGAGGAGAAACATGGCTAAACTGGAGCTGTACCGAAAATTTACCAATTCTCTTGCAGTCTCTGTTCTACTCTCCATTGCCTGGATTGGCTTTGAGGTGAGGAATCTTTTCTGAATAGTGCCTGGAGAACTAAAAATTTTTATATGCACAATGATATATGAATTAGTGCCATGTTCTCATCTATCTATGTATTATGTTTTCTTAGCTATACTTCAATGCAACTGACCCACTTAGTGAGCTGTGGCAATTTGCTTGGATCATTCCTGCGTTCTGGACTTTGCTTGCATTCTCACTTCTGGTGGTGATATGTGTCCTCTGGGCTCCTTCTCGCAACCCAACTCGGTACCTTCAAATTTTTATCTGTTATGCATTTTCTTTAATTGCTGTTTGTATTTATCTTTTCTCAGTTATAATTTAAATGACTTGGTTATGATTAGTTCATGAAAGCATTTAATTGTTTTTTGTAAAAAACATTTTATGATTTCTTCTGAAAAGAGTTTTTTTTTTTTTTTTTTTTTTTAAATATTTGAAGTCCGATCCATCTACTTTTAATGGAGTATCTGGACTTCTAGAGAAATGTATGGGACACATCTCAGTTCAGCAACGGAACTATTCTTATGATCCTAACTTTAAGCTCATGAAACTGAAACCCATTGATGATAAGATTTGATGGGAGAGCATTAAATTTATCATGTTGTTAAGAATTAAGGGTAAAATAAGTTTGAAATTACTTAGATACGTAGGTAGGCCAACAATTGAAATGATATTGCTTTATAAACTTGAAACTGATATTTGTGTCCCCACTAAAAACATATTGGCAAGTTGATATTGCTATCTCTTTAATTGTCCCATATCTTTCCATACTTCTTGCAAGCTTGCTTTTCCTTGTGTTCACTCATTTTATTATTGCCGTACATGTAGTTAATGTACTAATTCAAAAGCAAAAACTTATGCATTTTATGGTAAATAAAGGGCTCAGCATTAGCATCTGTTTATTTGAGTAACAAACGAAAGCGTACGTGGAGTATAAATTTGTTGAATTTGAGGTACCATAATAAGCCTCGTTATAATTTAGTATTTACTAATTTGGTGTGAGAACTGTAGGTATGCATATTCAGAGGGTGAGGACTTGGATGAAGAGGGTATATCACTGACAAGCAGTGTGGATATCGCGACTAAGGGAGAAGATATCGAGGAGGATAAACGAGAGTAGATGAAAGGTGAATTCCTCAGTATTTTGCATAGACAGGAATTTGTCTCTAAATCATGATATGCAATTATGTACAAAGGTCCTGTGAATGAAGATTGTCGGTAGCTAACGTGAGCTTACGGCTAACTGTTAGGGAAGGAACAGAATGTTGATACTTGCACTTGCATTTATATGTTGTATACCTTGAATTTCACAAATATTATATGCTGAAACTGAAAGAGGACATTTACCTCAAGATCTGTGATTCTCGACGGTACAACTGTTGTCGGAAGATATACTTTATTTTGCAAAGTTGATAAGAACTGGTAGGGAAGGAATAAGAAAGGAGCCTAGTGAGAATTAAAACAAAATAAAAAATTGATATATTTTATTTGAATGAAATATGTTTTGCTGTTTTGGATTTTCAATTTGAGGTAGTTTATGGGACTTAAAAGTTTCTTCCTTTCTTCTCTGAAAATGCAAGCTCCCAACATTTTTTCTTCCTACGCTTATAACTCAATTGATTTGAATTCATTTGACTAAACTATTATTTTGTTCATTCTAAAGTGGGAGTTAATTTTTTTTTTTTTTTAAAAATGACATTTCAAAATACACTTTTGCGATTGTATATTTAATAAATTTCAAAATGTTTAAAATATTGATTAAATGTGATTTTATATTTTATTATTACTTATATTTGTCAATATGTATAGATAAATAAAAGTATATATAAATATACATATTAACTAGGTATATATTTATCTGTATTCTAAAAAATAACTATTGAGTTGCTATTTGTTGTATATATTTTTTAAAAAAGAAATAATTTAATTTATTAACATCTCAATCCGTTTTTTCTTGACCAGAGATTAGAGTTGAAACCTTAATATAATCTAAAAAAACTTAATTTGCCCATTAAAAAGAAAAAGAAAAAAAACTCGATCGGCCGCCTTAGGGGGTGCGACGAAGGAAGTAGCCGCGTTTGATCAGCCCGTACCGTAGTCCACGTCCGTGTGGTTTGCGGCTGCCACTATCTTAGTTATTAAGCTACCTTCTGCATAAATACCTTCAAACTTTTGTAAACCCCAACTCCAACTTTCCTCCTCCTATTTGTTTATCGTCCACTTGATACGCTAGAAACAGCAGAGTAACCAGATCTTTGTCTACAGCAGGATTAATTCTAAGTTCTGCAAAGTTAAAAGGTCAGAATTTGTTTTTCTTTTTCTTCCACAGATTATGTTGCTTGATTTCTCTTAATTGTTTTCAATTATCTTAATTCGTGAATTGGTAATTAAGCGATGGATTTGTTTTATCACATCTAAGCTAGTTTGGAACGATATTGACTTTTTATTTAAAAAAAAAAAAAAAACCTTTTGGATGAATTATTAGTTAAGAGAAAGAGGTATGGGTCACCACCACCATCACGGAGACAGTCCATACGACGATCCATTATTGGCGTGCTGTTGTTGCCCTTGCTTGCTTGTGTCTTCCATTTTCAGAGGCATTGGCGGATGCATTCT
Organism: Croton setiger; assembly: GCA_948099555.1. NCBI lineage: Eukaryota > Viridiplantae > Streptophyta > Magnoliopsida > Malpighiales > Euphorbiaceae > Croton > Croton setiger. The sequence continues at coordinate 137,145 of CANUEY010628034.1, forward strand.
CTTCGCCTGTTATCCTCTTTTGCTCTGCTTTGGATTGGACAACCACCATCACCACAACCACCACCACCACCATCACCACTGCTGTTAATCCCCTCCTCCGATTGGTAGTTTAATATATTATCAGAAATTATTTCTGATTTCCGTGTATCGTCATTGTTTGGTGGAGCAGATAATATCATAAATTTTTTTTTTTTTAATGTTTTTCATTCATTATTGCTCTTTGTTCTTTTACCAGTGACGCCGTTAGAATTGTAGCTGTGACGGCTCTGGTACAGTGTCTTTCTATTTTACAATGTTATAGCTTAAGATTGATTTGAATTGATTGACCTTCCAAGAAATTCTGATTTATTTATTAATTTAAATAAAATAAATAATAATAATTAGATAAACTAAAGAATACAGTTTAATAAATCGTGAGCTATATAACCGGATTAAATTATAATACTCTCTTTGTTTATTTATGTATAATAACTTAAATGTAATAGAGAGAGAGTGGATTAAAGGGAAAGGAGTTCTGCAGCTAGTTGTACGTTCTTTGGAACGTGATTTTGTGCAGTTGCGGAGAGGCTTTTCGATTTCTCATCTCTGTTTCTTCTCCTTGATTAGTAGCAATCCTCCTTTCATCTTCTCTTTGCCCTTGTTCTCTCCCATATCTTTCTTCTTTCCGTTGTCTTGTTTCTCCCCCGTGCAATGGCGCTGGTCACTCTTCAAATTAAGGAGGAGGCTGGTCTTAACATCCAATGGAATCCTAAAGTTATTGTGACTTTTGAAAACTGCTTTGCTGGTATGTTCCTTACCTCTGCTATGGTACATTGGCCGACATGTGGCATCCCTTGAGAGGAGTTACAATAAAGCTTCTAGACGCTTCATGTTCCACTTTTACTATGAAGTAGACGTAGATAGAGCAGATTTAGTACCATGGATGTTTAATCACCACCTTCTAGTTTGGCACCGGTTGCGGGACAATGGAATTGCTGGTTCAGTTTGCTGATATCTAGATCCAAACCCATGATATATCTGCCAAGTTGATGTGTGTATATGGACAATGCCATTTTCTTGGGTAATTTCTTGGGTGAGTTTTTGCAATACGTTTGGATGTCATGTGGTTTCAACATCATTGTGTAACTTCCGTTACAAACGATTGCCTGTATTGTCATAAATGTAGCAAGTTAGGACATTTGGACTCCTATTGTGAAATTCGTTTGTTGATTTCGAAAGAAGAAATAGTACAACATCGGGATGATCGCATAAGGGCTCTTCCCCGGAGGTTTATGCATGAGGAAAGTAAGTGCTCAGGGAGGTGCTTCTAGTAGTTCTGCGTCCAACCGAACCCCACACACCTACAAAATTGTCCCCAAAAAAAATATACATAATAAAATTGTTAAATTATAAAAAGTTTAGGAAAAATTATGATTCTCTCCTTATATTTTCACATAATTAATTATTTTATTCATGTATATTCTTTTGAATATATTATTTTGTCTCTCTACTTCAATAAAAATAAATTAAAAAGACACTTGGGCTATTTTTTTATTAAAATTAATTGTATAATAATCAAAATATAATTTTATGTCCTATTTTGAAAAAACTCAAAAATATGAAGGACTATTAGACAAATTTGTCAGACTTTTATCTTTTTTCTTGCCACTGTGATTATCGTCCAAAACTAAGCTAAAAATGTAGTTGATTACTGACAAAAACCATATCACAAGATTGGACTTGTATCTTGGAGTTAATTAATGGACGGCAAGACATATGATTATGGAGTATGGGAGATTATTGATTTATGTGTAACTAATACTATCTATTTGTGCCTTGTGAACAGCTGCTGAGGAATGCCTTTTCGGCTTTTGAATGATTCTGTTTATGGAATTGAGTCCATAAACTTATAATCTTTTGTATTTGACCGCATTTGGTATTGATATAGTGATACTTATTTAGTTCAAATCAACACTACATCAGACGAGGACATCCAACGGAAAAAACAATTCATTTGAATGAGAAATGCATTCTAGCCGCTCCAGAATAATGTTTATCAGTTTTCATCCCTTTTCAAGTGGAGAATAATATTCCCTCAACCCCTCTATGTTTTTCAGATTTTTCACAATTTTTCATCCTTTTTACAATTAAGTTTAGTAGAAAATATACATAAGAATTTTTTTGCTTAATTTTATTAAAACATTGGGACAAAATAGTATTTTTAAATACTACATAGATAAAATAGTGAATTATTTAGGAGAAAATGGTAAAAATTTATCAAAATCCATTAGAAAAATCAGAACAAACCAGCAACTTACACGTGTATATATATAATAATTTTGAGGTGCTTTTTCCGATTCTAATGTCAACATCCATTTTTAATAGCATAATTACCGAAAAGTAAGCAGGTAAGATCTTATTTTCTATTTAAAAAAAAAAAAGTCCGCAAGAACAAGGATGGAGGCGGAGCATCACGGTTCCAATTTTATAGATTTCTAAAAATATATATTTTGAAACCAATCATTTCTGCAGTAGGTTTTTTTGAAAAAAAACAGTTTCGTTTTTTGGGCGAATCCGAACCGGTTTTCTGAGAGAAGCTATGTAATAATCGTGTTGTGACGATGATGAAGTGACAGAAAAGGGTTTCCGCAAAATAGAACACGTGGATATCATGCAAGAGTAATATTACTCTCATGGGTCCCACCTCAATAAATCTCAGCCATTAAGATTAACTACTCACCTTTCAATTAAAATATCTATTAAATATATACTTAATTAAAAACTGATAATGTTATCGTAATTCACATGGCTGTTTTAATTAGTAAAAAATTATTTATCTCTACTTTGTTTACAGAAGACGGGTCGTTGATTGTCTCGGCCTTCTTATATCTTTCAAAGTCGTACTCGAAATTCTAACCAGTAATCCGATCTGGCAGAGAAGAGTAATTTCCACGACTCTGATCCCTTTTCTGGATTTCTCTCTCAGAAATAAAATGCGAAATTCATAGATTTATCTAAAGATTTATAAGAAATTAAAAATTGCAAGAGGAATATGTTTGATTAGAATAGAAATTTGTGAGTTTTGGCTTTTTGAAATTATCGATTGACATTGCTTAATTGATCGCATTTGTCGCTTTCAGGTTTGTTTTTTCCTCCATTCTTAATGTTTAAGACATCTGTTTTCGTTTCTTTTTGTACCGATTTAAGTTTTTTTTTTTTTTTTCCTCTGGGTTTCTCCTGGTAAAATTAATCTGGGTCTTATTGTCTAATTTGATTGTAGCGAGAATAAAATCAGTGTAAAGATGAGGGAAAAGCTATGTTTAGCTTTGGTGCTGGTTTTGCTTTGTGGGTCTTGCTTTGGGAGATTTGTTGTTGAGAAGAACAGCTTGAAAGTGACTTCGCCTGAATCAGTTAAGGGGATTTATGAATGTGCAATTGGGAATTTTGGGGTTCCTCAATATGGAGGGACTTTGGTTGGGACTGTTGTTTATCCTAAAGCTAATCAGAAGGCTTGCAAGGGATTTGACGAGGTTGATATCTCCTTCAAATCCAAGCCTGGAGGTCTACCCATATTTCTTCTCGCCGATCGTGGAGGTTAACATCTTCACTTTTTCATGTCTTTGATAGTTTCATGCTTCAAGGTCCCATCTTTCTATTTGCGGATAGACCTTAGCTTTTATGGAATAACGGTTCAGATTGGCAGTTTCTAGTTCCTTTGTGCTGCTAACTTGATTTTTAACATTAATTTATTGGTTGCCATATATGGAAGCTATAATAATTAATTTCTTTAAAATTCGGTTACTGGTCTAAAGGTTTATTAAGAGTTCTAAATCATTATTTCAGCGAGTTGTTTAGAAATTGGCAATTTTTGTTCTTAGTTTAATTCATTAAGTTTTAATGGTTTTGATAAATTGAACTTTGCATTTCACATTTTTATTGGACGGGTTAATCCCACTATATTAGCATAATTCTTGCTATGAAAGAAGAATTCATAGCACTGTATCCTATTTCTTTCTTAATACAATGCAACTTTCTGAACCTGGCACAGTTGATTGACCTTGCATTACATCAGTTTACATGGACTTAATGCCATAATCTTATTTCATATTCCGAAAACACCAAAACTCTCTCTTGCTTCATTCATAGAGTGACTGTCTTGTTTTTGCCTTTTTTAAAATTTTTATTCTCATGGTCAAAATATGTGCCTTTCTAGATTGTTACTTCACCTTGAAGGCTTGGAATGCTCAGAATGGTGGAGCTGCAGCTATTCTGGTTTCAGATGACAAGGTTGAACCATTGATTACAATGGACACACCTGAAGAAGAAAATGCAGATGCCGAGTATCTGCAAAAGATCAATATTCCTTCAGCCCTTATCAGCAAGTCTTTAGGAGATAGTATCAAGAAGGCTCTCAATGGTGCAGAGATGGTTAACATAAATCTTGACTGGACGGAGGCTCTTCCACATCCTGATGAACGTGTTGAGTATGAGTTCTGGACTAATAGCAATGATGAGTGTGGGCCAAAGTGCGAAAGCCAGATGGAATTTGTCAGGAATTTCAAAGGTGCCGCTCAGATACTTGAGCGGAAGGGTTACACTCAATTCACTCCACACTATATAACATGGTACTGCCCAGAAGCATTTATTCTGAGCAAACAATGCAAATCTCAGTGCATAAACCATGGGCGGTACTGTGCTCCAGATCCTGAGCAGGACTTTAGTAGAGGATACGATGGAAAGGATGTTGTGGTTCAAAATTTACGTCAAGCTTGCTTCTATAAAGTTGCCAATGAAAGTGGAAAGCCATGGCTTTGGTGGGACTATGTGACTGATTTTGCAATCCGTTGCCCTATGAAAGACAAAAAATACACCAAAGAGTGTGCAGATCAAGTCATACGATCTCTTGGTAGGTTATTGGCCCTGATGCTAATCTTGATCACAGTAATACTCTACCTTATTATTTTGTTTATGTTTTGGTGGGTTGGTAGGGTGGTTAGTAGGAACTCCTAATATCTGGTGGGTTTTTGTTCTCTCTTTGATAAGCGGTACTGCTGTGGAAAACTTGTTAGGCAATTCATGATACTATTACTGACAACATTCTGATACTGCATTGGTTTTACATTTTTCCTCCTCCTATTTGTCCTTTATATTTTCAATCTCAACATGTTTATTCTTCATGGATGCTGACAAAATGTCTGCTGATTAATGCCTGAAAATTTAATGCCTGAAAATTGCATGATTACATGTTCTTTATACTTTGATGTTGTGTTTTTCCCTTGACCAGAAAGGAGAGTTATTGGTTCCTTGCTGAATTATCGACTCGTCGTACGTGCTGTGAACAAACAAGATTCTGAATTTTGAACTAATTTTTGCTTTCTGCCTTCCCTTTAGGTGTCGATCTTAAGAAGATAGACAAATGCATCGGTGATACTTATGCAGATGTGGAAAATGAAGTTCTTAAGTCTGAACAAGATGCTCAGGTTGGACTTTGAAAAATCTATTTGTTTCGAAAATTCTTTTTTGCTTTCTTCATCTAGAGTTGTTTTGGGGATTTTCTGTCATTATTCCGTATTTGGATAATTGTTTCTCATTTCTGATATATAGATTGGCAAAGGTTCTCGAGGAGATGTGACTATACTGCCTACTCTTGTTATAAACAACAGGCAATACAGAGGTTTGAAACACATATTGCTGTTTTTGTGACTATCTAATTACAAGCATTCAAATTATGACCTTTTATTGTTTCCGGTTTCAGGTAAGTTGGATAGAGGAGCAGTTCTCAAGGCTATTTGTGCAGGTTTCCAAGAGACCACAGAGCCAGCCTTATGTTTAAGTGCAGGTGATTATCCTAGGTTTTTTTTTTCTTAGTCTTAGCATTTGAATTCTATAATATTATATGTGCTTGCCATAGCCAGAATCTCTGTTTCGGGGGGTCCAAAGTTGAATTACTCAAGTTGACACGTCATCTGCTAGATGTAAATTTAATTTAATTAATCATTTATTATTAAAAGTATTTACAATAATAATTTAATTTAAAAAATTCATTGTTAAAAAATTAGGTTTATTTTTTATAATTATTTAAAAAAAAGAAGAAATGTCGTTAATTAAAAGATGATAAATTTTCATTTTCATTTTCAAAAAGTTAATAAAGTTTTGGTCTAGTATTTTATTTCGTTAGTTGTCTGAAATTGACTGAGAGTCTGAGAACTTTGGATGAGTTTCCTAATAAACACTAGCTATATAATCTAACATCTGATTTTTGGATGAAGATTCTTCTGCAAAACGATGTCAATGGTTTCATTTTGAATCATTGCAGATGTAGAAACAAATGAGTGTTTGGAGAACAACAATGGTGGTTGCTGGCAGGATAAGGCTGCTAACCTTACTGCATGCAGGGTTTGTAGATGTCTCAGACTCTTCCATTAATATATATTTGTTGAACTTCTGATTTGATTTGGTTTTGACGGGCCATATATATTGTAGGACACTTTTCGTGGTAGAGTATGTGAATGCCCTGTGGTACAGGGTGTGAAGTTTGTTGGTGATGGTTACTCTCATTGTGAAGGTAAATGCTTTGCAGTTCAAGTTCAGTTTTAACTATTGACTAAAATCCACGAGACCTTGCAATCACGTAACTTGCGAATGGGAGATATGACAGTTCGATTATTATGTACCTAATATGATTCATTCTTCTGTGAAAAGTTTGGGCCATTGGTGTTTTCCATGAATCATCTAGCTTTATGTTTTGAAGTTGAATATCTCATGCTAAGAAATTGAAGATATAGTGGAGTCTCTGGCTGCTTTCTTAACTGGAAATTGGTGAAACATTTTTGAAATGGATAGTATACCTGTTTAAACTGAACAAGAAGTTTCAGATGACATAGGTTAACAATACTTAATTGGACATTCTCATATTTTCGTAGGCATCATTTGCTTGTTTTGATTGAACAGCTTCAGGTGCTTTGCGTTGTGAAATTAACAATGGAGGGTGCTGGAGGGATACCCAAGATGGCAGGACTTACTCGGCTTGTATTGTAAGTTGTTTGACATGAATTTGATAGGAGTTCAAGTTTGTGTTTACACTTCTTTGCTAACTGTTCAAAGTGATTATTGCTGTACTTGTTATGTTTTTATTGTCCTGGTGCTCATTTCACAGCTCTAAATTTTTTTTAGGATGACCATACACAAGGTTGTAAGTGTCCTCCTGGATTCAAAGGCGATGGAACCAAGTCTTGCGAGGGTATATATTTTTTTCTTCATCTTGGTTTCTAAATTTCATGTTGTCACCATCAGAACTTCATGGTGTGTTCTGCTCCAGTCGATATTGCTTACATATTCTTTGATACAAGTCATAGAACAGGGACAAATTCTTGCTACAGATTGATGGAAGCACTTCTATATTCCTGCTCAATGTTTCCTAGCAAAGAATTTTGGAAAAATAGAAAAGAAAGAACTTTAATGGGTACATGCTTGGTCAGATGAGATCTCTGAATATTTCAGTGTTTCCATTTATCTCCTATTCATATATAAGTTGCACAACACTTGTGTGTTTTTTTTTTTTTTCCCTGTGCATTTTTGAAATGTTTTTCCACCTGTAAAATGCACATAGATTCTCAGCTGTCTAGGAGGATAGTTGTGTGTCTCTTGTGAATATTGGTGAAAAATTGGCATGATAACAGGTAGGCTCCTGGTAAAGATGTGCTGATCCACTTCAAATATTTGTGCCTTTTTTGTGTTTCAGATATTGATGAGTGCAAGGAGAAGACAGCTTGTCAATGTCCAGATTGCAAATGCAAGAACACTTGGGGTAGTTACGAGTGCAGCTGTGGCAGTGGTTTATTATACATGCGAGAACATGACACGTGCATTAGTGAGTACTATCAGAGCAATTTGGTTACTCAGCTTTATTATAGAAATCTGGTCAACCAGCTTTACTTGTAGCTGCTAATGTTTTGTTGTTTATTTTTCTTTGTATGTGCTTTGCAATCTACTGCATGAGAATTGTCATTTATAATTATTTGCAATGCATGCTGTGCACGGTTACCAGGATATGGATTTATTTTTATATGATTTGATATTCAATTTACCTGTTGAAATTGCACATTTCAATGTGTTCGTAGTATCACTCCATGCGCCTAGTTCCTAATATGATTGCTTTTAAATTTATTATTAATGAAAATGCCATTTCAAAATATGTTACTGCTTGTTAGAACCCTTATCGTGAAGTGATTACTTGTATGGAACTAGGGATATATGTGAGCTATAATGTCAGTATTTAGTACTAGTAAAATATGCTTTGCTATGAACCACTGGACTAAACCTCTACGATATAATTTAGGTAAAGATGCAAGCACAGAGTTTAGCTGGAGCTTTGTTTGGATTATCATTCTGGGGTTGGCTGCTGCTGGAGTTGCTGGATATGCAATTTACAAGTACAGAATTCGGGTATGTAGCTTTGAAAGTTTCGTATTTTTAACAAGCAAAAGGTAATTCTTTAATTATCTTAGAGCTTGAAAATATGACGGGGTGTCTTAATTTAAAGTTATCACTCACCACTAGCATTTAGTGTGTACTTGCTCAAGTGGTGATAGTGCTCAAGACTGCTTTAAAGGATCGGTTTCTTCCATTTCAGACAATTTTTTTCTTGAATATTTTACAACATTATGCAACTTAATTTGCAGAGATACATGGACTCAGAGATACGGGCTATCATGGCTCAGTACATGCCATTGGACAATCAAGGGGAGATTCCTGTGCATCACGCATCCCGCGGGGACATCTGAGCTGCAGAAGATGAGTGTCTATCTTTATTTTAGGAGGTTGATGTTAATGGTGCTGAGACTGTTTTATCAGCTAGTCTCGCACTTGTATGTAAATTTAAGTATAAGTGGCTCCATATGAGACCATAAATTTTCGATCAAATGTAAGAAAAAATAATGGTTCTGTTTTGTATTTGGAGAATTTTTCAGTTGAATTTAGTGGCATATAAGTAGTCTTTTATCCATTATCTATCTCCCATAATTGGAAGAGAAGCAAAGGGCACCCTGAGATCGTTTCCTTTTCACCTATTCTAGATTTAACATGTGATTGGCAATGGGGCAAGGATATTCACGTAGAAATTTTGCCAGAAATACTATGGCAAGCATAGCTATTGTGACGGTGAAATTGAAAATGTCTACAAATTTTAATCTGCAACATCCGCTCCAGAACTCATATAGAACAGAAAAAAAAAAAATCTGTATGGCAAATTTGAAGAAATGAACAAACATCAATACGCTCACTGCACAACTACCGTATTTGAGTAAAATTAACATTAGTTATCGGAGCACATGCTGTGTGGAATTTAACCATGACATTATTAAAACTCTTTTCCATATCTGATCCGAGTATGCAAAAGCTACTGCCTGTATATCGCTACTCAAACAAACTCTGTCTGAAACCAAATCCAAATCCTCTTCAAAATTATTATAACTTCGATGCCATCTGCGCAGCAAAGCAATATACACATTGATTAACTTGTGAACATGGAAAACCAACTTATATTTTTCATTTTCCACATCACTTTGACAGCCAGTTAAGCAATCTTTGCCCAAATTTCACAAAAAGAAAAAAAAAGAGGAATAATTTTTTATATCCTTTCAATTTTAAATTTGTGAATATTTGTAGCATGATAAAGGATCAGCAGGCGTCTACATGTGTGTGTACGTGCAAATCCCACTAACCTAACAGATTCATCAATTTTGAGCTCCCTGTCCCAAGTCTGGTTCTTGGTTCTCCTTACTGTTCAATGTAAGTCTATACAGATAGAATGCAACCACCGCACCACTGCAGAGTATAGCAACTTGTCAGACTCGAAATTAACACATTATTTACCAATAGCAGAAGCATTTGAATATTTGTAATTATGCGTATAAACACAATCGCATTCACATATGCACTAGTGCTCAATAAAAAATAAAAATAAAATAAATAACTAAACTACAAGCCCAATTCAATTTTACTTATGTAAAATCACGTATGCATGCAAGAGCATGAGCATCATGCAAGCATGAAGTGGAGGAATCCAACATTAGGATATTTACAACATTTTGAAATTCAAAGCTTCAGTAAGTTCCAAATATTTTCAGAGTTTAAAATTTAATCTGTAGTATGTATTAGAGTTCAAACTCCAAATATTTTCAGAGTTCAAACTCCAAAAGAATGGATTAGAGAATCAAAGAGTATGTATGAATATATGAATTGACTGAAGATGAATTTCGAAACATGTATTAAACTAATAGGATTAAATTTCTTATTTAAACAACGTAGTTTATAATTATATAATAGTTTTTTAAAACTTAAATTTTAAATTTAATGTATAAAAATTAAAAACTAAAATACATTTGAATTAGAATTCAGAAGTTTCTTTTACAAATCCATTTACCCTATTCCAATATTTAAAAGAAAAAAAAATAAAAAGCATTCCATGTTGAATCCTATACTCCAAAATTCCATTCCACATTGAATCTCAATTCGGATTTTTGATTTGGACCGGTAAAATTCCGAACCAAATTACACCCCTATCTACCACTCGAAGTAGAGGATTCACTATTGCCTCTAGAATCCAAAGGTCTGAAAATAGAAGGCTTCTCAAAAACCAAAACTAAACTCAAGCTTGTTAATGCAGCTTTAAAACTGAATTCAATGGTCTTGTGGAAAGTTTGGTTATCTATACTAATCACAACTAATGCTAATGGTTGTATCATAATCGAAATTTATTAATCCTATAGCCAAATGAATCTGCTCATATACATCATTTCTAGTTAAAGAAAGGATTATCCATAACAAAGAAATCCAGCAATCACAACCCATAGCTGGACGAAGGCACAAAAATGCAAATAATAATAATAAAAAGTCAAGAAATATGAGAATGTTATGAACCTGATTACGGTTGCAATGAAGGTAGAGAATAAAGCTCTCTGCCAAGGAAGAAAATATAGAAAGGAGATTAAAAGAAATTAGGGTGCCTAGAACAAATGGAATACAAAAGGAAAGAAGACATATAACAACTTATGGAGAACTGTTACCTGAGACAGCAGTCGCAATTCCCTAAGAAAGATTATAGCAGTAATTGCTGCATAAAAAATGAAAAAGGATGAAAACCTTCAATTAAAATATATATAATAAAGGATATAAATATAAAATGAGATGTAGAGAGTGGAGACCAGTAAAACAAATTAATCTGAGACCAATTCCAGTTTCAAAATGGCTAAAAGTGTAATAGTAAAACTTAGAGAGTTAGAGAGACATGCAAAACCCGACTTTAGATGATACCTATATTTGGGTAATCATGTATATAATTGTTGCTCTCCAATAAGTGCAAAGGAATTCGATTTCAAGGAAGATTCATAAACAGGAGAAAATATCAGTTTCCACAGCACTAACACATAAGATACTCTTTATTTTAAATAAATATGCTTCTGACTAAAACCCCTTTGTATAACTATGAGAAATTACCATAATGATGCATAAAAAGTGTCGCCTTCTTTTAAGTTAATGACTTAATGGCAAACGTCCCACATGGGAAACCCGATGATCTCATTATATGGTTAGGTCCCTTCTATGGAAGCATTAGTCAGAAACTACAAAGTTATCAACTGACAGAAATGCCATTAATCATAGATGGATAATAAGGTGATGACATTTTCAACTTGACAGTTGACACATAATGGAATGGCAAGTGCAAGGTACCCAAAAGCTAGTTACAAAATTCTATAACAGTTAACTATTGAAGGTTGAAACATAACCACACAATCTAAGGATAAAAAAAAAAAAAAAAAAAAAAAAACATGTTCTAACCTGCTTGCCCCTTCAATGTTGTAGGACTTGTTGGTTCTCCTTTCTTATACGATTGCAAACTCATTAAGCTTAAGGCCAAAAGAAAACCACCAAGAATGAAACCAAACCTAATGGCAGAAATGCTGCCTGTCAACATGAAAGAAAGAAAGCCACCAGCTTGAAGAAGAAAACCTACAAGCACAAGCAATTCAGTGTGAAAAAAAATAAATTATTTCGAATTCAATGAAGAAAGAAAAACTTCATCTCAGTATTAACTGATGAGAAGCATGCTTAGCAAAAGAGTTTCAGACCCATTTAGTCTCTCTTAGCTTATCAATAAATCTTCATAATGGGCAATCATAAATTAACAATTCCAGTACAATTATATACAAAGGATACTTATTCATACCATAAGGTATTCCAATGTAGAAGTCACGGACATCAGAAAATTGTTTAATATCATCAGTTGAGGAAGCAAACGTATTCACAACACCCTTCACTGGTTCAGGGGAAGTTTCGGCAGCTATAGTGAGAAAATTTTTAGCCTCTACACTCAATTCCTTGGCCATCTTATCAGACTGATGTTCCAACTGTTCTAATGTTTCTTCCAAAACGATCAGCGCTTTCTTAGAGTACACTTTGTAGGCTTCTTGTGACAGACCTTGCATTTTCAAAGCTTGCTCTTTGAACTTCTCCAAAGCCTTTTTCCATTCTTCCTGTGATTCTTCATTGCCCTTCTCCACTTCAACCTCTGGATTCTTCTAAAAAATTAATTTTATTTCAAAATTAATTCGTTAGAAACATTGTAAAGTTAAGAGCAAATTACTAACAGAGGTCAAAGAGTATATACCGATTCTTCATGAGAGGCGGCGAAGGCCACAGTCGATCTTTTCGACAGTAAAGGGCAACCGATAACTAGCCCTTTGGGTGCAGTGATAATCTTAGATTTAAGCAAATATTGAAACTTTAGAGAAGGAGGTGAGCCCAAACCGAAGGCCATTGAAGAAGAAAATGAAGCTCTTTTCAATAGCAATGAATTCGGGGTTTTGAAAGCAAACAACTCCAAGGCAGAACTCATTTTGCTTCTTCAATGGCGTTTCTGGTGCAGATACAGAAGCAGAGAGGAGCGAGGGCGAGGGGAACGAGAGAAGAAATTTTGATACTACACTACTGCTCAACAAAGCTTAGGGATTTACTTTTGACTATTTAATTTATGTTTGGTAAAAGTACCATAAAGTCCCCTATATATTATGTAATTGACTTACTTAGTCCCTCTACTTTTAAAATTAACTAAAATATGCTTCAATTTTGTAATTGTCAAACTACTTGTGCCTTTTATTAGTTTTTTCTCCATTAGTTTTGCAAGGAAAAGGCATTCAAATGGGTTAAAATATAATCTTAATTATAAAAATTTAATTCCAAATAATATTTTAATGATATAAAAAGAAATTTAAAATATCATTATAAAAAAAAATCTTTCATATATATCATTTGAAATTATTAGAATAGGAATTGGCGGTAGATGAAATACGTCTTGAAAATCACTCTGAATCTTTTTTTAGATTGTGCAAACTAATTGACGGTTTCTCCAAAATGAAATAATAGAGAAATAATTTGCAAATATTAAGTGCAGTTTCATCTGAATAAAAATTGGAGTATGAAACAAAATAAAAAAATTTATTTATTTAGTGAGAAATGAATAGAAAATCAATCAGTTTTTTTTAATTTATTGTTTGCTTTCACATATTTAATAATATAATAAATTTTGTTTCAAATTAGTTTAGTGTACATAAAATTAATGGGAAAAATCAATAATAAAAAAAATGAAAAAACAAAAAATATGATGATTGTCAAGTTGAGAAATGTCTTAGTTAGTTTTAAAATTGGGTGGATTAAATAGTTCATTACATAATAATTCAGGAAGTTTATAATATTTTTCCCTTTATAATTTATATAAGGGATAATTAGTTGACATCATTGAGTTTTACTGGGACATCTATTTTTTAAACTATGCTTCCTCCCCACTAACAACAAGAGTTTGCCACTTTTGTTAAAGTGAAATCTCAATCCCAGACTAAGGTATTTCCTCCCTTTCTATCTTAGATAATTAACTTTTAATGATAATTATGAACATGCTTACGTCTTGATTCCAAAATAAGTTGGGTGTTAATTTAAAATAAAGTGGAAGGACTGTTATTATAATTTTAAAAACTTGGAATCCAAGAGTGGATTTGTATATACTCAAGGACCAGACTCGACATAAAATGTTGACTACCAAAAAAATGTCAAAATTGGATTGAAGGATCCAGTCGTCATACAATAAAAAAAAAAATTGAGGACCTTTTATCGTATTTTAAAAGACTGAGGTACCTGAGAAAATATTTGCATAAAATACAGAGACATAGACGTAATTCTCCTTGAAAATGCCAGGGAAAAAGAGAAAAGTTCATTTGAATCCTCAAATATTCTTAGTTATGATACAAAAGGCAAGAAAAGGATTAGATGCAGATATGAATACGAGAGTAACAAGCAAAGCAAAACTCCCTCTTTATATCTTTCTCTTTTGTTCATATGCCAATTTGCTTTTAATCAACTAGACACTTCAACTTTACTAAAATCACATCTAAGTCCTATTCATAAAATAGAATAATTTTATTTTAGCACGCAATTTCTTCAAAATATTATTTATTTTTCAAGTTAATGCTCTGATGGAAATAATCCTAAATAATTTTCATTCCATATTTTAATACTTAGCATTGTAAAATGTAAGGGAAAAAACATTTGGAAAGAAATTAAATTCAACAACTTTTGAGGGAGGAATTAAACCATGTTCGTCTCACTCAATGCTAATAGCATATTATGGCATTTCGGGCTTCGTCTTAAAGAAAACCCAAAAAGTTTATCTGAAGCCCATTTATATTCGGTCACGGAAAAATTCCAGGAAGGCCTATTGGGCTGCTTGTCGTCCTAGCCCAAACATTTTTCTTTTCAAAGAGAGCAAATAAAACATTGATTATTACAGAAAATGTTAAAATATATTGAAAAAATTTATTTATATTCAATTTACACTAAATAAATGTGGTCAGTTTTCTTGGATGATTAAAATTTTTCATTAAACTTGTTTGCGAGCTGATTTAATTGAACTCATTTTTACGAACTTATTTCATCAAACTCGTTTGAGAGATTATGTAATATATAAATATTAACAAAAGAAGTTAACAATATGGTATTATTTTAAATTTTGACTTTATCAAACTTATTTCTAACAAAACTATTTGTTGACTTATCAAACTCGAGTTAAATTAGATATTTCTAAATGTGCACAATCAAGTGTATTTTAGTCATGCTTATAAATTACTATAATTAACTGTGAGGAAAAAAAAAAACTGAAATTGAAATAGTACAATTTGGTAATAAACGGCTAAATATATAAATTTACTTTGATTTTTACAATTTTTTTTTTCAATGGACGTTTGAACTTTGTGAGTGATTATTTAGACACTTGAATTTATATAAATGATCTACTAGACACTTCAATTTGCATATAAGATATTATTTAGACATTTAAATTTATAAAAACTTGAATAAATTTATACGTTATCACAGGTCTCTTTCTATTGTACAGAGTTGTTTAATAGATTAATTTGAAGTTTAGAGTTGAAGATGGAGGTGGTTTAAAATATGTGTTTTGCGGGTGTGTAAAATTGAGTACATAAATATGAAGTAAATGAGAGATTAGAGAGGTAGAGCGGCATTTACGGCAGTCATCTGCCTCCCGACAAACCACATTTTCTATACATACATCGCAATGCGGGAACATAAAATATCATTGACTTCACACGAAAGCTAAGGATTTGGATGTACAAGTCAGAAAGGGCAGTTGGCATAGTAATTGTAAAATATTAAGAGGAATTTGGCCACATTCGATCCACACCACACCAGTGCTTGCCGTTGTCCTTTTACTGTCTTCTCTTTTTAATTACGCTCTCCATTTTCCCATAAAATCCTATTAACCATACCTGTAATTAACATTTAATCATAAAATGTCTCATTTATTCTAATCTAATAATTAGTAGGTCAATTTCATTAGTAGTAATTTTAAATTTGTATTGGAGAAATTAGAAAGAAAATATTTATTATTGAACTCCATATATATTATTAGGCTCGGATTGTACTTCCACACATAAACTCAACTTTTAACTTTCCTAAAATCAAAATTTTCTTTAAATAAATTACTAAGTTTCATGGTTATTTACTTGATACGTATATTTTACATTAAATTTACCGTAAAAATATAATAAAATACATTAATTCATCTTTTGTTACTCATTCTGTTAGTTTTTTTATTTGTTTATTTTACAATTAGTCTACATTGGAAGATGCATTGCCATAATATTACATTGCAAAAGAAGTGTTGTAGAGTTTCTCAAATTTCTCATAACTAATTATTTAATCTCTTAAATTTAATAAAATATTTATAATTTTACATAATTAATAATTTAGTTCATAACTAACATTTTCTTATGAGATTTTAATATCAATTCTAACAAAAAAAAAAACTATTCCTTACATAATATAAAACAATTTCTCATAACATATTTTTAAAAAAAATTTAAGATTCCTTTCATTTATAATAATTTTTATTCAATTGGTTATAATAATATTATTTTAAAATAGTCAAAAGTCACATCTTTTTTATTTATAATTGGTATTCTTAAAAAAATAATAACAAGAAATATAAAAACTTATATTATACAACAAAAAAAATGAAAAAAATTCTTTATGTTTTGAAGCAAATAGAATACTAAATAGTTTAACAGTGTAATACTTGAGAAATTAAGAATTATATTTTTAAAAACACAAAAACTAAATAATCAATCATGTAAAATCTTGAGAGCTTTATAGTACTTAACCCAATTAACTAATTATAATATATTTCTGGATGATTATCATCCTTAGCTCTAAATTTTCTGTCAAAAATCAAAACTACAAATCATTCATCATATTTATTATCCTTATCCTTATTTGATGTACAAACCTCCTTAAAACGATCATCTCCATCAATTTTAAACTTGTGGGATATGATCATGATATAGCCGATTTGAGAATAATAATTATAATATTATATTAATATTTAATGGACTATACATATGAACTTATAAATGAATGAATAATTGATTCATCTTACACATATTAATTAATTTATGCTAAGACCACATATTATCGAACTATATTCAATCATACTTTTTCATTATTATCTCTTTTGGATTACAATTACATTCTTTTTTATACAATTCTAAACTTTATTTTTTCACAATTTGTTAGGACAAATGTTTTATTTTTATTATTAGGTGGAATGTACTCAGACTCCAAAACTGCATCGAAATGTCACTATGTCACAAAAGAATGTGGGACAACATTCGCAGGTCGATAATGTGTAAATAAAATTAAATGTTTGAAAAATAGATTTCAAAAAAATGTTAATTTTTTTTTTCTAAAAAAAATTGTAAGAATATATTTTTGGTTATATTAGCTTAATAGGCTGGATGTTAAACGGCATAGTATGGGTAATAAAAAAGCGGTGGAAATGCCAGGTGGATCACACATCGGATTCTCCTTTTGACCAAAATTAAATAGCAATACAGAATTGGAGCCTCTGTGCATCGCCGTTTTAAAACAAAGAAAAAGCTTTGATTTGAAACTCTTTTGCTGTTCCTTCTTCATATTCATACTCAGCTGCTGCTTCTTCTTCCCCTCTTTTCTCCTCCACTACTAACTCCCACTTCTCTCCCCATTTTTTTTTATTATTTTCGCTCTCTCTCTGACTCCATCATTAATGCTTTGCAGGCCTTTCTAATCTCTAAAACCTCCTCCCCCGCCTCTCTCGCTGCTTTTCCGGCGTACTCTCCGCCCCGATTCTTTCCCTCGTTCATTTTTCTTTTCTTTTTTCTGTCAAAGCTTCCCCTACTTTTCCCTTTTAACTGTTCATTACTTTTCTTCTGATTTTAAAAATAGAAATCTAGTGGGAATTGTATTGTAGGGTTGTTTCATACATATTATTAATGTGATTTAGTTTTTGGAAGATCAATGGAGATTTGTGAGTGAGTATTTCTATTTTCTTTTTACTAAATTTACTGTCTTTTCTTTAAATTTTAAAATAAAGAACAGAAACTGAAATAGCAGTTGAGAGAGGAAAGTTGTTTTACAGTGGTTTCTGTTTGTTTTATTCCTTCACTCCAAAACATTAAACCCATTGTCTTTTTGAATATCCTTGTTTGGGTAGTTGGCCCTGTAACTACTTCGATCTTCAATCATTTCTTATTCTATTTTTTTTTTTTTTAAAGAAACAGCTCTGTTTTTTGTGTCCTCCCCTGCTATTGCAGGAGCACCTTCAGTGTTTCTCTATTCTCTGGTGTTATTCAAAATTAAAATAGTCAAAGTCGTTTCTCTCCATTATTATTAGTTGTAAGTTGTAATCAACATTTTAATTTTTACAAGTGAAGCTTCCTCCTCTTTTTTGTCCAACTGGGTTTGCCTTTTTTATGCAACAGCTCTTTCATGGAGCCCTTGCTCTTTTTTAGCTGAGATTTTTTCTCCCTTAAAAAAAATATGAGATTGAAGAAGATGATGTTATTCAACTTGTATTTTCTTCTTCTTCTTCTATCAGCTTCCATTTTTGTACAGTCCTTCGATTCAACTTTCAATGATGATGTTCTTGGGTTAATTGTTTTCAAGGCTGGTCTTCAAGACCCAGAGTCTAAACTTGGTTCGTGGAATGAAGAGGATGAGAATCCTTGTAACTGGGTTGGTGTTAAATGCGACCCTAAAACCCAGAGGGTGACTGAATTGGTTCTTGATGGCTTCTCTCTTTCTGGGCGCATTGGCCGTGGCCTTATAAGGTTGCAGTTCCTTCAGATTGTTTCTCTCTCAAACAACAACTTCTCTGGTGATATAAACCCTGATCTAGCTCAGCTTGGGGGTTTACAAGTTATTGACTTGAGTCATAACAATCTCTCTGGTGTTATCCCTGATGGATTTTTTAAGCAATGTGGATCGCTGAGATCGGTTTCTTTTGCTAGAAACAATCTTTCTGGGCAGATTCCAGAATCTTTGAGCTGGTGCACTACATTGGCAGCTGTTAATTTATCATCTAATAAGCTTTCTGGGGAATTACCTTCCGGATTATGGTATTTGAGAGGGCTTCAGTCCCTTGATTTATCTGATAATCTGTTGGAGGGAGAGATTCCTGAAGGGATTGCAAATTTGTATGACTTGACAACTATTAATTTGCAGAAAAACAAGTTCACTGGGGAGCTTCCAGTTGATATTGGAGGTTGTGTGCTTTTGAAAGTGCTTGATTTTAGTGAGAATTCTCTGTCTGGTAACCTCCCAGAATCATTGAGGAGGCTTAGGTCTTGTACTGCTCTTAGATTAAATGGGAATTCATTTGCAGGTGAAGTTCCTAGTTGGATTGGTGACTTAACAAATCTTGAGAGTTTGGATCTTTCTGTTAATAAGTTTTCGGGTCAAATCCCAGCTTCAATGGGTAATCTTAACTTGTTGAAGGAAATAAATCTGTCTATGAACCATCTTACCGGAGGGTTACCAGAATCATTGGCAAATTGTGCTAATCTTTTGGCTGTTGATGTGAGTCAGAATCAATTAACTGGTAACGTTCCTTGGTGGATTTTCAAGACGGGTTTAAAAAGTATCTCACTTTCTGGGAACAGACTCAGTAAGAGCAACAAATATCCTTCAGTCACTTCCTTGGAAGCCTCCGTTGAAGGACTTAAGGTCTTGGACTTATCATCAAATGTCTTATCTGGTGAAATTCCATCTAATATTGGGGTTCTCAGCGGTTTGCTGGTCTTGAATATATCCAGAAATAGACTCTTTGGTTCTCTCCCAACAAGTATTGGAAATTTAAAAATGTTGCAAGTTATTGATTTGAGTGATAATCATCTGAGTGGAAGAATTCCTTCTGAAATTGGAGGAGCAACTGAACTGGTGGAACTGAGATTGGAGAAGAATTTATTAACCGGGAAAATTCCACCCCAGATACAAAATTTCTCGTCATTAACATCTTTGTAAGTCCTATCTTGCTCCTATGTTCTAAGTGTGTGGTGTATGTTTGTTTTTTTGCTACATAAAAGTTCTATTTTCTTGATTCTTTCTACTACTACTATGACTTCCTGATGCTACTTTGATAGAGAGTTCTAGTTTTCATCTAGTTTTCCCAAAATAATTTGCTAGAAAATCATGGAATCTAACCATTACATCCTAACTGTTCCATTCCCCATGATTCTGGTACAGTCATTATGTATCAATGTCAATTGAGGCATTGATGGGAAAAATTGGGATGAATTTAATGCTGGTAGATATACTATTTCTCTCTTCCTTTTATGATGTGAAAACCTCATTTTGGATCATGAGCTCATGTCTGTGTATGGTCAGGATTTATTGAGAATGCATTTCTTCTGTCTTCATTAACGTTTGTTTCTTCTGGTATGTGGGTAGTATTCCTTGTCATTCTATTCGGAATGTGTCTTCGATTGAGAGTGTAGTTCAGGAAATTGATGCCAGTTTAAGTGCCATTTGTATATTTGATTGTTGTGATTTGGAATCTTGCTCATTCCGTTAATTGTGCTCTTTGCTTTCCATTTCTTAATTAATGTTATTCTATTGATTTTAATTTCAGATTGTAAATTAAGGAGCCTAATTCTAATAATTTCTTTTTTTATTTTGTTTTCTGCCTTATTCTTGAATTGTTCAGGATTTTGTCTCATAACAACCTCACTGGTCCAGTCCCTGTCGCCATTGTGAACCTGAGCAATCTTCAATATGTGG
Source organism: Croton setiger (assembly GCA_948099555.1). Taxonomy (NCBI): domain Eukaryota; kingdom Viridiplantae; phylum Streptophyta; class Magnoliopsida; order Malpighiales; family Euphorbiaceae; genus Croton; species Croton setiger. Next base: position 157,788 of record CANUEY010628034.1, read on the forward strand.
ACTTGTCTTTTAACAACCTCTCTGGAAGCTTACCAAAGGAACTAACAAATCTTACAAACCTAGTATCCTTTAACATTTCCCATAACAACCTGCAAGGTGAGCTACCAGTTGGTGGATTCTTCAACACCATTTCCCCTTCAGCTGTTGATAGCAATCCATCCCTATGTGGTTCTGTTGTCAACCGCTCTTGTCCTTCTGTCCATCCAAAGCCTATTGTTCTAAACCCCAATTCTTCTTCCACCAACAATGGCACCTCTTTTACTAACAATCACAGAAAAATTGCACTCAGCATCTCTGCTCTCATTGCTATCAGTGCTGCTGCTTTCATTGCCCTTGGTGTGGTAGCTGTGTCTCTCCTCAATATCCATGCTCGATCTTCCATGACACAAACTCCAATTGCACTCACTTTATCAGGTGGAGAAGATTTCAGTTGTTCCCCCACTAATGATCCAAACTATGGAAAGCTTGTCATGTTTTCTGGAGATGCTGATTTTGTTGCTGGAGCACATGCATTGCTCAACAAAGACTGCGAACTTGGTCGTGGTGGGTTTGGAGTTGTTTACCGAACAATTCTTCGAGATGGGCGTTCAGTTGCCATAAAGAAGCTAACAGTTTCGAGTTTAATCAAGTCCCAAGATGATTTTGAGAGGGAAGTAACAGTACTTGGAAAGATTAGGCACCAAAATCTTGTGGCATTGGATGGTTACTATTGGACTCCATCTTTGCAACTCCTTATTTATGAATATATATCCAGTGGGAGTTTGTATAAACATCTCCATGATGGACCCAACAAAAGCTGCTTGTCCTGGCGACAGAGATTCAACATAATTCTGGGGATGGCAAAAGGTTTGGCCTATTTGCATCATTCGAACATAATTCACTATAATCTAAAATCGACCAATATTCTGATAGACGATTGTGGCGAGCCGAAGGTTGGAGATTTTGGCCTGGCAAGGCTGCTGCCGTCATTAGACCGCTGCATCTTAAGCAGCAAGATCCAGAGTGCATTAGGCTACATGGCTCCTGAGTTTGCATGTCGAACTGTGAAGATAACTGAGAAATGTGATGTTTATGGGTTTGGAATCTTAGTTTTGGAGGTGGTGACAGGTAAGAGACCGGTGGAATATATGGAGGATGATGTGGTGGTCCTTTGTGACATGGTCAGGGGAGCTCTAGAGGATGGCAGGGTTGAGGAATGCATCGACGGAAAGCTACAAGGAAATTTCCCTGCAGATGAGGCAATTCCTGTAATAAAACTTGGTTTAATATGTGCATCTCAAGTACCATCAAACAGGCCAGACATGGAAGAGGTGGTGAATATTTTAGAGCTAATCCGAAACCCTGCAGAAGGCCAAGAGGAGTTGGAATGAGTTGAAGCTATACAGTTGAAGAAAGATGCAGAAAACCATGTGTTCTCCGGCGAAGAAGAATCCGGCTTGTTTGTTAAAGAAGAAAGAAAAGAATACATCCACCTTCAAAATACTTATTTGTTATTGTAATTTTGTTTGTATCATTTTGTTCTTTTGTTTCCTTCTTGCTTTCTCTGATTCCCATCACAGTTTTCAGTTACCGGATTCTTTTTCACCGGTCATATGGAGCACATGAGATATGGTATGAATGATAATTTCTGAATTACATAACAGGAGGAGGGCATGGTTGAAGCTTGATAATTGATATTTGATTCAATCTATGTTTTGTTTTTTAGTACAATACGATGTCTGTATTAGTGTTATGGTGGGACATATACAATCTTAATTATTGTTTATACGTGGAGACTGAAATTGGTCAAAAGGAAGTTGACAAATCATATAAAAAAAACAATACACAAAGGAGTTGACATCATCTAAATGCTCATGAAAAATTTCCTCTTCCTGCTAGCCTGGGACCAAGCAAGTCAATATCAGATGTTCAATGGGTTGCTAAATATGGAATTTGATTCACTATACTCTTCATCTAATTATTGATTAGAATTAGGAACTAATTAATTTTTTGTTTTTCTTTTTGAGTAATGAAAAAAGTACTTAAATGTGTATTTACTGTTTATCAAAATATAATTACTTAATTATATTTTGATGTACAATACGCATGGGTATTAATTATTGAGTTGAATCCATTATAGGTTTATTAAATTAGAATTTGTTAAATATTTAATTTTATAATGAAAGTTGAAACAAGAGCATTGCTTACACTTGAATGTACCAACTCATATTAATCATAGTTAGTTATAAATGTAGAACAAAAAAGAAATGGTAATTAATTAGGTAGCAAAGCACTCTTTTAAAGTGACATGAAAACATGGAGTCTTCACATTCAAATATGTAATCTACAAGTAGAGTTAATAATTAAATCTTTGATGTTAAGTTTGGATTAATGAAATGGAAGTGTGTTGGACCCAATAAATAGGAAAATAAGAGAGGGGTTTGAACATTGGACATAATGAAAGCAAGTCACATGGGTGTCCTACAAAAGCACCCATTTTTGAACTTTTTGAGTGGAGATATTAGTGCATGGCAATTATGTTGTGTTTTTTTTTTTTTTTCAAGTGGAAACTTTTCATTTTGCTTATTGCTATGGATTGTGCCCTTGTGAGGGGTAAAAAGCTTCACACCTCCTTCTTATTAATAATGCTTCTGCCCCTTTTGCATTACATATAGATGCATCCCATCTTCACTTAATTAATACTCAACATACATAATCTCCTCATATTATTCTTTATACTACTTTTCTTATTTTAATTCTATGAACAAAACTAAATATTCCATTGTAAAGAAGGGAAAAATCAACTAAATAATTAATCATGTATATTTAGAGAAATTTAAAATAAATAACATTTTTTTAGGGATAAAATAAATAACACTGAAGATTGGTATTTTTCTCATAAATTTAATCATTATAATATATGAAATTCAAACTCTAAAAATATGAAATTAACTATAAATATAATAATCAAGCAAAGAGGTATTGAGGAGACAACCTGAATAAAAGTATATTTGTGAAGAATTTGGAATAATAATTAGGAAAACTTAAAAGAGGTATTTTAAGTATGTGGGCAATAAGCCATGATAGAAGCAAGTTGCATTGGTGAAAAGGATGATGGGAGTGAAGCCAATAATTTAAGTTCATTAAGATCAAAACTTATGAGTTGGAGATTTTTTTTTTTTTTTTTTATACCTAATTAGAATAATCAATTGAAAAGGGTCATTAGTGGAAACGAGATGAGAGCTACACATTATAAACATTGTGTTCCTTCACGCATACAATTTACAAAAATGAAAAACAGCAATATTTTGCCTTTCGCTGGGCTCCATCAACACTCCTTTTGCCCCACCTTCACCTCAAATTTTATATATATCATTTAATTGGTGTTAAACACAAAATTAGTGTTAACGGAAGGCATCACTAATAAACCGTATTAACCGCTAAATTGATGTTACCAATCGAAATTGACAGAAAACAAATTTGAGAGCTCTATTAATCTTTTATTTTTAATTTGCATAAATTCTATTGAATTGTTTATAAATTTCGTTTGCAATAGCCTCATTTAATATTTGGTTTTTTTTTCGAAAAATCAGTTGATGTATATGAAATTTATTAAAATCCTCTAAACTAAAATTCTGTTCTTATTTCATAGGAAACCTATTTTCAAATAATAATTTCGTAATAAACCTAAATGTATAATATTGATGAATATAGTTTGTTATATATGCTTTAATCATGAAAGTAAAAACATCTCTGTTAGGTTATAAAATGTTATACTGATCTGTTAGCTCATTTTAAATCAGAAGTTGAGGAGTGGTTTAATGTTCCTCCTACTATAATAGCCTATTTTATGAATTAATGAAGTTTGTCCTTTTTATCCTCAAAAAAAGTCATAAGCAAGATAAAGAATATGGTTAGTCACTTATTTAATAGCTTGGATTTCACTCTTTTATCGAAGGAAATAAGTTAGGAAATTGAGCTGAAGAAACATAATACAGGAATCACCCCTAAAGAAATATGGTCTAGCTTAAAGTTTCACAAAATTTGCACTGCAATATGCAAGCACATGAGATGTAATCTTACATGATAAGAGTGCCATTGATTTCCCCCGAACTGTTTTTTGGACAAACTTTATCATTCCTTCATGAATCATGATGGAAGCAGACTAACCTGAGTGCCTTTGGTTGCTTCTCACAGTATCGCGTACCGAGACACAACTTCATCTTCTACTCTATCTTATGCAATATAAGAAACCAGACCCTACGGAGGGCAATTTCTCTAAACAAAAAAAGGTTGAAAAAAACAACTTATATTTCACAAAACCAGAAAGATATATCACCTTCATGCTTCAGAAATGAAACAACTTCTCTGGACTCTCAATGTTACATGAAAACTGTAAACGTCACTGTGGTGCCTTGTGAGAATGATTTACAACCAATATCTTGTCACCTAAGTTTCCTATGTTTTCTTCTTCCTCCTTTTTATTTCTCCTTCAGAGTAGAAGTCTCTCTCTTTTCTGAGTGAAGAAATACTAATCGTCCCAATCATTTTCCCATCCATCTTTCTGTGGAGACCTCGAAGTGAGGCCATTGGCTGAGATACTTCCTGCATGGCGTGCTGCTGGTGATTTCACTGCATTTTCCTCGTCCCAGTCATCATCCCAGCCCTGATCCCAGCCTTCTGCTTCATTATTTGCTAAAGCAGATTCAGGTGCACTCATCTCTAGTTCTTGATAAGGAACGCTATCCTGCCGACTCCTCTTTCTAAATAAGCAGCAAGCCCATAATCCTCCCAAAAATATCACAGTGAGGATTAAGAAGTATGCGCCGTTAATAGGAGTTATTATGTTTTCATAGGCAGGGATGTGCAAGAAAAAGTTCCCCCAAGATACAGGAAGATCAGTATGCAGAATACATTCCCCATATCCAGCTTTTAGTATCACTTTGCTGCTGTAACCAGCAGATAAATTGATCTGAAAACATAAATGGGACTCTGCTTATAACACCAAAACAGGTAAAAATGAACTGCAAGCAGTGACAAGAATTTACTATAATCACCTAAAGTGAGCGTATTAATGTCAAATTCCCATGCATTCTCCCCTCCTCTCAGCAAAATGGGAAATAGAAATGAGTTATTTTAACATATATATATATATATATATATATATATATATATATATATATAGAAGGAAAACATATATAATTGTTGTTATATCAGTGAAGAAGAAACATATACAATATTATTAATCGTCACATTGCAAAATAAGTCCAGAGACACATCTCAAATGTCAAGAGTCAAAAAGAAAAAATAACGATCTTCATGCCACAATTTTACCACCCTAGCGGTGTACCAAAACCCACAAATTAAATTATTATCACCCATATCTTTCCAGGTATTATTACTAAACTACCGAAAGATTCACCTAAGTACAGGTAGATTCAGTGGAATCATGAGTGGTTGCTGACTTCAGAATTGTGCCTCTCAACATGGTCCAGAGGCACATTATTTAAAACCAACTTAATTTCGTACCAGTTATTTAGTCTACCCACAGGTTACAACTTCCCGAAACTTACACCCTCTCCATAATATTCATGTCAGTTCCACATGGAGTTAAAAATTGACAAACAGAAATATTGTCGATACCTTTTTGGCCTGGTGTTCAGGTATTTCAAGCAAAGCGTTGTCAACGGGATTTGGAGCAGAGAGATCCACCTTTAAAATACCTTTTCCTTCATTCTGGACTATGACAACCAAACTTTTGTGCTCTGACATTTAAATGGTACATAAAACAAACTTGTAAGAACTAAGAACCATAACAGTATTTTTTTTTAAAAAAAAAAAATTCTGTTCGTTGACACTTGCTTAATTCTTCAATGATGTGCATAATGCATTTTACACCAGTTGGTAACAATGCATGCTTTATTTACATATTTGCATACATCCTGGAGAATGACCAGAACATAATTTGCACATTTAATCCAATACTTTTTACTTATAACCTAAATATCTCTATTCAATGTACTCACAATACTTTTCCTAGTCAATTAGGATACATGTAAAGCTTGCAAATATAATTAATTTCACTTCGCAGAAGCAGGATACCCAAAAGGCAAATGAGTAAACTAAGCATAAAATTGCAACAAAAAAAAAAGCACCATTTAAGATTCTTGTCTTCTATCATCCTAAATATAATAACATGAGAAAAAAAACCAGTATCATAAACCTAATACAAAAAGTAGATAAAATCTTTGTAGTTTCTGATTTATGAAAGGTGGGTTGCATCAGTGCCATTATTATGTTAATTAAATAATATGTTAGAGAGCAATGAACATTCATATTGGAGACTTAATGTATCTAAAAACCATCTTGCAGATGTCAAGGTATATCCAAAATTAGCACACAGCAAATACCCTGTATTCAATAAGTTCCTTGATGACCATGGAGATGTGCTAGTTGTAGAAGACTGCTCTACGTTAGGAAGAAATATATAAAAATAACCTGGAGAAGTATGATTCACTAATAGCTTTGAAACAAAAAGACATGAATTTTTTAACACACGTAGGAATCAATCAGATCCCTTACTGTGTGGAAATCGCATTACCTTCCTATGTCAAATCAACAGAAGAAGGCATTGGGTATATGTTAAATGTGGATTATTAGTTTTTAGATCAACTTTCCCAACATCAACATCTATAACATTGATTCCAAAGTTATCAATTTCACATCTTTAACATGCATTAGGGAAGAAGAAAACAAGTATTGATTTTCTACTCTGGCAACCCCATAGAACAGACTACCAGAGTTAGATGACAATGAGACTTCAGAACATTAAATATTTCGAAATTCATGAATTGAAAAAATATGAAAAATGAAGATGGAAAAGCAATTACAGGGTATGAAGTGGCCATATGAAAATAGCCAAAAGAGGTATCAAATCCTAAAAGAACATTCTCTCTTTATCTAAGGAATTGGAGATCAACCAAGGAGCAAGTCAATGGCTAGCAGAAGGATATAGATGATTGCCAAAACAGTTCTAAAGCAAGCCAAAAAAGGAACTTCTCCTTCATAGGACCAATAGCTTGATTCTTTGGGGTCAGGAAAGGCCTAACACCTGCAATAAAGTCTCAGCTTGGTAGACTCATAACAATCCTAGAGACCATTGACATAGGTCAACCTACTGCTTGCTTATTATATCAATATTCTAAAAAATCCATTGCTCTCCCTAATTCTCTACAACTCAGATGGACCATGTCTACAACAACTACAGGAATATGGATTTCCTTTCAACATAGGAGAACCAATCTTGTTGAGATTGGATATATGAATCATACTTCTCCATTTTTCAATTGATTTCAGCTACATCTTCATCTGTTAGATTTCTCTAACAATATTCTATGTCAGCAATTGTTAGATTTCTCTCAACATTGACATGAATCACCTCTCACTGATGTCTTTGTTTCCCCTGCTTGAGAATCAGCTGTTCGCATAGCTCTTGTGCTAGAGCCTGCTGGAGGGGGGAAAAAAGGGAGAAGCATCCCCATTGCCCTTTTCAACTTATCTTCAAAATGTGCTGCTCCTATCTTCCAACAAATTTATGCTCTCCTCATTCAATCCCTGTATTTTCATGCATTGATCATATTACAATCATTAACGCCAAGCTAATTTTGTTAACATGTTTCTTTACAATTTGCACTCTTCAATTCATCATATCTAGCTAAATGATTCCTTAGAAGTTCCAATGTTCATTTTATTTCAATTGGAAAGATAGAGAGAATATATTTATGTAGAGGCCTAGAGCTTGCTAGTATTCTAGGGAAGAAGAATAGTCAACTGGTCATCATACTGTAACTCATCCCAAGAAGCTTCAACATAAAGATAAAGACATGAGACTTTGGTGTCTTAATCTTCAAAATAAATTCGTTAAAAGCAAAAAGTGCCTTATGCTTTAACTCAAAGCAAGAGAACAAAAAAAAAGGAAATCTAGCCTACAAAATGGTTACCAAAGAAAGAGAATTAGTCTAAAGAAGTTCATTGACAATATCAGGTCTAGATTAGATATTATGGGTTCAAGCATACAATTAGTAGAGGTTTTAGAATGGGCTTACTGTAAAAATGTGTCAATGCAAGTACATACTAAACTAATATATTCTTATTCCTACACCAAACTTTGTAGACCAAGATAAATCTGTCTTAATCATAAAAGCCACAGGACCACAATTATTCTTCAGTCAAAACTGATTCAACAGGATGATTTGTTGAGTTAGTGACTGTTTTCGCTTTTATACTCATTACTCAATAAACTAGTGGAGTAGAATGTATATGAAGTCGACCAATATATAATGGTAGATTCACATACAACATTTTCGAATGTCAATGCAATATTTTGCCCATTATAATTAGACAAAAGCCGCTAAAACTAAACTAGTATCAGTAAAAGATTTTATGTTGTTGCTAGCTAGCTCAGAGTAATAATCCTAAACTTCACCATGAACAGTCAGACTGCATGACATCTACCCATTTACACAGATGTTCAAGCCAATGCAATTACCCACCACAACTCATTGTCATTATCCATCATGACAAATAGGGTTCATCATGCTTTGCTGAATCCAAGTTAACACTTTGTACTTTCTTATTTAAAAATTTCACGAAATACTTGCTTCCACAGAATTATTAATCTCAGAATCAAAAGAGGGTCCCAAATATTTTCTGGAACATCAGTGTCCAAAAAACTTGTAAATTGGATGCTCATTTGCAAACCCCATTAACCAGGGAGCCTGATCTAATGATATACCTCAAGGAACTTTTATCCCTTTCCTTGTGAAAAGGAAGTAACATAATAACGACTAAATCTCCAAACCCCTTTAACAATCCGATGAACAAGTACATGTTTTCGCATTGTATTGTACCCCTTTAATAATCCGGTGAACAAAGGTGTTTGCTTATTACTTCTTTCCAACCTAAAATTTCTGGAGTATCATATCTCCTTAATTCACAGACTATTCAAGGTTCACATCCATGACACTTGGATGGTAAGGTCAGTACTCAGTTGGTCTCATCCAATGACACTGTAGTTAACACTACCCAAAGCCATAACATGATAAGAGGATTATAAAGCAGACTATTCTTCCTTCAAATATTCCTAAACAGTTTCTACACTGTTTCGATTATTATGATATACAACTAATGGCAACTTAGCTCATCCTTGATTCATTTTCAAGCCAAATATAGTCCTAAAGCAATCAAAAGTATTCCTTCACATTGATACTCCGAAGGAAAACAAACTTGTATCTAACTTGTAACTCAAACAAGCTGCAAAACATTATAAATTTAAATGCAAATTACCATTTTCATAATTAAGTATGCAAGCAACCAATGAATTCTGATCCTTACACCTATGAGGCAGCCCGGAACAATTCAGACCAACCTCTGTCTGTGAATCCATTTTATCCTCATCCGTATCTACTGTTTCATGAGTCTTGTAATGACCGCCTTCATTTTGAGGAGGAGGGTCAACCGTCCGAGGATCATTCGAGCCCTTTGAACTATTATCAGACTTGGTAGAATTGTCCATTAGCTTAGGACCCTTTGAACTTGTCTCATTCGATTTCGTCTTAACTTGTAAAGGATCTGGACTTGGCGATGGAGAAACCTTACAAACATACAAAAAAAATATATAATTAAATTACGGTCTTTCTATAAAAAAAAAAGACTAATATTTAAAACAGAAATTCATATAGAGAGATGTACTTGATTCGTATGATTTGTATCAGAACTGCCCGCAGAAGCCACGGCTACAAATCTTCGAAACGTCGATAGCAAAGAAGCATTGGAAACATCGGCAGCAATCAAAATCAATACAAAAACCGCCACAATTCTATTTCTATCCATTCTAACTCTGTCCTTCCGAGATCAAATCCTTAAATAACATCTCTTATCCATTGCAACAGAAGAATATAGATTGAAATATAAAAGAAAAAGCCAGCTTCTCTAGTAGCCTTGACAGAACCGCGAACTGAAACAAAATTAGAATAATTTTGCATAAAAAGCTTAGACTTTACCAGGGACTGAATTTTGGATGAATATCACAGGAGCTCCGCAGCAGAGCAAATAAAAAGCTGGAATTTTGCAGATAATTTAGGGGTTGAAACTAAGATGGATTCGATTTGGCGCAAGCAGTAGATTGAGACGTGAAAATCAGAATTCTGCAATACTGAGATTTCCTGCAATCGAGTTCGATGAAAAGACGTGGACAGTCACCATCGCATCGCATGTGCCGATTGGATATGGGCCTGAGCCAACTTGGTCACTTGGGCCACTATTTCTAGTGGGCAAAGCCACTCACCTCTTTTAAAAATTTGGAGGGAAATTGTACCAAATACGCCTTTTTTATGTATCGATTTAATAATAAATATCAATTTTATATTTGAACCACTTTTATACTGCATCTTAAGACAATTTTATAAATATATTTTTATTCATAATATTATTATTAATTTTTTTATTAATCAGCTGTTAAGTGTCTCTTGCCCCAATACCACTATATGAGCACCGTTAGTCGCCAACCAACTGCTGGCCACAGCCACCGCAAATTGCCGAAATTTTTTTTTCCTTTCAGTCACCGTCATTTTTTGTCATGGCTGCCTAGAAATAAATGTATTTCATTTTATTTTCTTCTACATTCAGCCACCTATTCTCGAAAATAAAATTATTTCCTAAACTCGAAAATAAAATTATTTCCTAAATTAGTTGCTAGAAATAATTTTTATTTTTATTTTCTAAACCGGTTTACTAGAAATAAATTTATTTTCTTAAGAAAAGTCTTATGAAATTTGCACTAATTTGTTAAAGTATAAAAATTTTAGGGATCTTTTTATAATTTTTCAAAAATAGAGGATTGAATAAGAATTTTTGCATTGATCTTGTTCTTCCTCACAATGCAACATTCTTTCCTTCCTGTTTGTTTCACGCCGCCAGTCTTTCTTCATTTTTATTTACATGCTAGGCACCATTTCTGTTTGGGGCTATTTAGGAATTTCAGACTTCATCTTCTTCTTATTGAAGATGACCGGGCCGCTAGACTTCATCTTATTCAACTGCTTCCGTTCACAACTTAATGCCGAAAATTCCATATTGTCGAAAGAAATTTAGCTTGCACACAAATCATTTGGAGCGGTGACTAGAGAAATCAGAAGGTAGCTTAGATTTAGAGGATTGTAGACGAGACAAAGAAGCAAAGTTAGGGTTTTGAGCATGGGCGGCGACTGCAGCATGGTTATTTCACGATCATTTCAGTGAGTCTTTGGCTTGGCGATGGCCATTGCTGAGGTTTGATGTCCAAAATTTATGTCGGCGTCGGCAAGAATTGAAGATGAAGGACAAAGATTTGCAGCGAAGAAGGTGTGTTTTTGTGTAAGGTCAATTTTGGAATATTGAATTGTTTTGTGGTATATTTTATGCCTTTTTTTATTTGTGGTATTTTGTTAAAAGTGAACTATAAAAAGTGATATTTACTAAGTTTGCCCAAAATTGTAATAGCATTCATACTTATTTTTAGCAAACATATTTTGAAAAATTAAGTGAATGAGAAATATTTTTTAAATAAATAAATAAATAAATAAATATATATATATATATATATATATATATATATATATATAATTTTACCCAATAATAATATTTATCTAATAATTCAAATTTGTTAATATTTTGTTTCTTTTAGATAATAACACTAATAAGCCACTTCTTTTTAGGGCAATCTCTAACACCACGCAGACACAATCGCCACATACCAGCTTCGGCTTTCAATTTGATTTTTCAAATGCCCTTCTTATAAATTTTCAGTATCTACTTACAGTTTATCTTTATTTTTTCATCTTATTTCTGACTTTGTTTTCATTTTATACAGGTAAGGGAGTAATTAATTAGTGTAATTACATGTTATGTTTTTCCTTTAAGCAATCAACAAATTGATTTGGAGAACAAAGGCTACGTATGTCGGCTAACATGTTGGCCACACACACACACCTTGGGCGTCAATTCCACCCCTCCCCTCCTCTTCTTTATAACTGTGCGAAAAAAAATCAACAAATTGATTTGGATTCTTTAAATTAAATTATATGTTTCTTTTATATTAATATTGATTCATGCTTTAATAATGTTTAAAATCAAAATAAATTGTTAGTTAATATCAATGAGGTTAGAATATAAAACAAGCATTGTTGTGCGGGGAAAATTGCATTAGCTTTTTACTTGCGTTTAGATTGCAAACTGTACAAAATGATCGCTGAATTAGATTGCAAACTGCACAAAACTGATCACAAAATTGTGGTATGAGTTAGAAGTTTAGCTATGAAATTTTGCGGTTTGATGCTTGCTGTTCGGTTTGGTTTTGTGCGGTTGGTTGACCGAATTGCAATTCCCCTACCTCCCATCATATATTAGATGAAACTGAATAAAGTTTTCATTCAAGTAGGTTGTATAAGTAAGATTAACCATGGATAAGTATACATTATTAAACCATCTCCAAGTAATTAGTTTAATCCAATGTACAAATTATATATTAATTTATTGATGGGAAATTGGTATGAGCATACGACCTAACCCGTACAACAACAAACGTTACCCCTAACTTAACCTACTCATATTTGTAACTGTTGATTAAGGAACACAAAATCCCGAATTGAAATGGATTTGTGATAATTCAGGTAATTGATTCAATGTCCACAAGGCAGTTTTCAACTACCCATATCATCACTAACTCAAAAGCTAACCATGGTTGCAAAGCAATAACCATAACAGGGTCTACTTGGATGAATAATTTGTTCAATTTTCATCCAAATAAAGTGGGAGGATGCAATTACAGCAAAAATGTGAAAATATGGTGCATATAAGTTAATTTGAGGTGCACTTGCAACAAAACACACAATTCGGGGGAAAAACATATTACGCCAATGACTTTCCACCCGGTCATTAAAGAGTATATGGACGTTATTTAAGGACTCTTAATATATATATATATAATGCCAACTTACTATATTTAACAACTTATTTTAAAATATTGTATCACCATTCAATCTCGGACGCGGATGAATATTATTTAAGTTAAATATGGATTGTAATATGGATATGAAATTGTACACATCATAGGTTAATAAAAATAATAATGTTTACTTACATATTAGCTAAACATTTTAAATGGACATTGATTAGACATTAGTATTAATAACACGATCTAAAAATTTTAATTTAATAATGTGGGAATTAAATAAAGGAATCCATTTTAAATGTAGTACTTGTCCTTTTTTTTTTTTTTAATGAAACCCAGTAGTGCAACCAAACCAAGAGTCCAAGCATCAACCTTCTTTTGTGTGAAACAAGCAGACATTAAAAGATAATGTTCATCAGTTAAGGAATAAAATGTTCTCTAAAGAGGAATAAAGTGCTATCTGATGTCCATCAATCAAAATGTGAGAGTTCTTGCTATCACTTTTTTTTTTTCAGAAATTCTCCAATCATTTAATTTGTATACAGAAAATTATATTTTTTATTATGTATTTTACTTCATATTTTTAAACAATCATTTACTAATATATTATTTTTAATTAATAATAAAATGTCATACAAATGAAGAAACTAATATATTTACATATTAAAGTAAGAAATAATTAATCTTAGAATATGAACTTAAATACAATTAAAATAATCAATTTTCTCCATATAAATCCAACGATAATAATGGTATTTTGATTCATTTATGTTAAACTTATTCAATTAGTATAATTTTTACGGTAATCCATTTATTATTTTTATATAAAAAAAAACTAGTTATACTTTTTATTAGAATTCAGAAATAAAATATAGTAGATCTTATTTTTTAAATTTTAGTTTTGTTTTATAAATTTAACATAGAATAATTTGTATCATTAAATTTGTAGCTGTATTTAATTTGTAATATAAAGTTAAAATGCAAAATTCATAATGTATTGTATTTGATCTCAGGACGCCAATTTCATTAAAAAAAAATTTGAATGGAATTGCGTTGGATTCGAGCCTAGCCAGGCTCTAAATTTTTTTTACCAACAACGAAAAAGTGAGGGATTTGGTAGTATTTTTCAGTTTACTCTTTTGGAAAATGTTGATACTTTGATTGAAGTGAAGGAGTTCAATTGATCAGCCGCTTGGCTTTTAAAGTACTCATCTCCCACAAAGCAAAAAGAGAAAAAGCTTATATTTCATGTCTCTTCGCCTCCTCTCTTCTGCTATAATTATTAACACCCAGCACCTCTGATTTCTCTCTTCAATTGCAATTTCTATAATCAAAATGAAATTAATGGATGAATTCGCAGTGGTCCTCAAAAGATTCGGAGATGAGCAGAGCAATTTATTAGACCAGTTCGAACGACTCTCTTTTGAGGTCCAATTGAACCAAGCCATTCTCGGTCGCAGCCTTTCAGAGCCTGGTGTTGGTCGTCCTCGCTCTCTCCCGGCGCCACTGATCAAAGCCGAGGCTCCACCTCCACCGCCGTTGGTGAATACGGAAGTACGACAAGGGCGGCGACGCCGTGGATCAGGTTTCAATAAAGTGTTTAAGAAGTTATTCAGACCAATTTTTGGCGGTAAAAAGGGGAAGGTTGGCACAGATGAAAGGGAAGTACCTATCGCCGCCGATCCAAAGAACCTTAAGACATGGAAAGCTTTTAGCAGATCACTGCGGCTTTAATTCTTGCTTTTATATAATCTACATTGCAACAAAAATCATGAACAGGATCTATATATTTTAGTAATTCAAAGAAACGTCTAATGTATGCTTCTACATTACAGTTTTATGGGATTTGTTTGTGCCTTTGCTATTTTATGAGTAGGAACACTCTCAAAAATAGAATAACCACGCGATATTTGCATAATTATTAATTCACTATTCATCATTTTATTTCTATAAATTTTCAATCTCAATTAATGGTTGGGTCAATTCCAAGTTTTGTCAATTTTGGTGTTGGTTAAACTAAGGTGTCTGACTTATGATTTTTTTTTTTTAGTTTTCCAAGTTATTACTTACTATGTAGATTATAAAAAAAAAAATTCATCAGTTAGTAAGACAGTTCCTGTTTGACCAAGATGTCATCGGTTTGATCCTTGAGAATGCAGCATTTGAGGGTTAGAGGCGCCAACCTTAATGGTTCCTATTATGTCTTGATTCGGATTAGTCTCTTATTTTATTTTGAACCAAATTAGTCTGTAACGGTTGAATAACTTTAAAAATAATTATACTTTAAAACAGCCGTTGATAATAAAAGAAAAAAAAAAGAAAATGAACATAATGTCGTGATGTAAGATAAAATATTACGCCTCATGTATATTAAAAAAATAGATGAGACAATTATATAAAGATGAAATCTATTGAATGAGGAAAATCCAAAGTTATAAAGCGTATGGTCAAGCAATTGTTGTGTAATAAGTATGATGTTTTTCTTTTAGCACACAAACTGTTTATGTGATTTCACCAATTGAGGAGAGAAGTCTCCATCAAATAGCCAAACAGAGGTTTTATTTCCCTCGTCCACAAAATTCGCACTTTGCTTTTTCCGAATATTTACCTACTTCCCTCTTCAAGGGCTGCCATCAATTGCCTTCTCTAGAGAAAAGTAATAGCTACTGTTCTCGGTTACTTGAATTCACTTTTTGGCATTAAGCAATTCCACTTTCGAAAAACTGTGAAGTAATTGGTGTAATCAAAATAACTAGCTCTTAAATTAGGCTTCATAAAATTAGCTCAATTTCAATATTTGAATTTATCCAATAATCAATTGAGTGGTCACATTCTTACAGATGTGGTTAGGCTTTTCTGACCTAAGGTGTTTGTGGATTATAAAATAATCAATTGAGTGATCAGATTTCTTCAAGTATGGAATGAATTTCTAAATGTAAGGGGGAGGAGATATGCGCTATGCAAGGAAGAAGCAGAAAATTACATAAGTCTCTTATAAAAACTCTACAACCGGTGAAAAAGCTGAGAAAAAAAGGAGAAAGTTTTACAATCCTCTATGGAGAATCCCACTATTCGCAAAAATACCGGATAAAAGGATTCTCACAACCCTTCTTAGAAAACGTCATGACCTGTGGAAAACCCTGTAGAGAATCCACGGCTGGTGGATGTACAAGAGAACTCTAAACATGTGAAATAGTGGAAAAAAATGCGCAAAATCCCACGACCCATGTCTTTCTAAAAAATCTATCGTCTCCTCCTTTTAATTTTCCTACATGCAACTCTTTCATTTAGGGTAGTGGATTGAGATTAAGATACTGATGAAAATGGATCTGGATGTAAAATTATTTTCATAATGTGAGAAAATAAACCATTTTCCAAAACACTATTGACGTCAATACCCATTGTTAATAAATATATTTGATGGATGATAATCTCAATCTACTAACTAGAAGGATGTAGAGAGAAGAAGATGAACATGGTACAATTGTTCTAAAAAATAAATAAACATGGTAAAATAAATTAATTACTTTAGGTTTTTTTAAGAGAATTAATTAAATAAAAAAAGATAATATTTTCTTCAAATTTTAATTGGTTGACTAACAGAAAAGAGGGGAGGGATGAACGAAAGAATCTCACTCAGGGTGTAACAATAACAAAATATTAATACTTAAAAAATATATTTCTCAAAATAAAGTGTACTACTAGCTCAAACTATGAGGACTTGAAAAAGATTTATGGAAAGCAGTAGAAATGTTTATTTTTTTAAATTTGCTAAGAAAGTGTAAATAAATGCAAATATAAGAAGTTTCATAATTCATACTCATTAGAATAATTTTTCTTTTAAATATTGAGAAAGTAATTAATTATAAATCCAGGGACTCTAAATGGAACAAATTTTAGTTATCGGGTTACCCTATATTAAAGGGCTCGTCCAAAGTCACGACTATTGTGACGAGAACCAGAATTTCGAAATGGATGGGAACCATACCTTGCACAAAACGCACAATTTGTACCGTACGATCACCAAATCACGTCTATTACACCGACTTCCCCCTACTTCCTGGTAAGTGCCAAATTACACGCGGTCGTGAACGAACAAGACATTAGTCAAAACGGCATGGGACCGACCTTTTAACATAAGATAACGATAAGCATAACTAACTAACCAAAACCTTGTCCTAACAAGCTTAGGAAAACCACATTCAGATCAGAAAAATCCTATTTCCTTACTGGAATCATGATTTGCTCATTTCAAAGGGAATCTACTTCTATAAAAGCCCTAACCTAATCCCACCAACAGTACAAAACAGAGACTAACATCAATTCAATTATGGAAGCCATGGATAATGAGTATCAGATTGCTAGAGAAAAAGCAGAAATTCTTCACCGGAACAGATACTGGAATCTTTACTCTACTTTCGACGGAACTTATGATCCAAGAACAGTAACCGAATCGGAGGAAGAGAAAGAGCGATTGGTGCTAGAAAGGAGGAAAAAAATATTAGCGTGGCGACGAGCAAAGGCGAGTAAAAGAAAATACGCGAAAGTGCTAAAGGAAGTGGAATTTGGAGTATTGAGTGAATTGGCCAGCATATTGGAGAAGGATAAGACGCACTTGGATCCAGTGTTGAAAGGTTTGAAGAGTACTGTAGTGAAAAAGAAAGGAGAGGTATGTTCAATTTGTTTACATAAGATGGAGATTAATGATGAGGATTGTATGACTATGGAGTGTAAGCATAGGTTTCATGGGTCTTGTATATGGAAATGGCTGCAGAGGAAGAATACTTGTCCCTTGTGCCGATTCAAGTTGCTAATATGACGCCCACCAAACTACATCGTATTTGGGTTCCATCAATTTCAACATTCGAGAAAATTCATTTATAGTTTGAGGTTTTAACATTTTATTTTTCTTTTTTATAGAATATGGATTTTTCTTGTATTCTCATGATGATATAAAAATGGGAATTGCACTTTTTTTTTTCTTTTAATTGTTTTATCAGAAATTCCTGTTGTTGAATCCGATCCAAGAAACATACCAGCTTATAAAATTTCTTGCTGTTCAATTTGAAAAATTTTATCATTTCTAAAATCATAGCAATCACGCGTAAGATGGAAGAGAAGTCATCAAAATAGTCAGGGCTTAGTTTTTTTTAGAAAAAAAAAATATTCAAAACAATCCGAAGTAAAACTTAATTATGGAAAATTGCAATTCGAGTGGCTAAGATTAGCAATTCCGAAAATTCTGGAATATACTTTCATGGATATATCGAAAGAAAGAAGAAAATGAGACCAACCTATTGATACCAAATTTGTCAATATTTGTGACAAGTTATTCGATTTGCTATATTTTTTTGTTTTGTTTTTTTTCAGAAATGAAAATTAAATTTTGTTGTTGTAAATTTTATTTGGTTATTTTGTAATAGATAACCAATGAAAAAATGATGGAAAATTATATTTTGATTATTATGACCGATTAGTCACTTCAAAATCAATTAGTGATAGCTGATTATTACATAATTATTTTTTCTGTTACAAATTGAAATTAAAGTACCTAAATGTTATATTATCTAAAATTAGATGTTACTAGTGTAAATAAGCCCAGGAAAAACTTAATTTCCTAATTACCAGTAACTTTTTCAAATTTTTTAAAATAAAAACTCAACCTTTCCTTCTTATAACTAATATCCACTTAAGTTGTAATTTCATTCAAATTCATCCAAATTTCAAAATTTGAGCATGATGTTTAAAATGTAACTTTTAGGACTCAGAAACTA
Source organism: Croton setiger (assembly GCA_948099555.1). Taxonomy (NCBI): domain Eukaryota; kingdom Viridiplantae; phylum Streptophyta; class Magnoliopsida; order Malpighiales; family Euphorbiaceae; genus Croton; species Croton setiger. Next base: position 176,529 of record CANUEY010628034.1, read on the forward strand.
CACGCCTGTTCTCTTTCCTGGCCTATCGTAATGCCTCCATTAACAATCCCACAACATCTTTTTCAACCTTTAATCCTTGGCAACACTTTTAATATCAGTTGCAGAACATCCCCACCAACAAATCTTACTCTCCGTGCAAAATTATCATCATCCGCTGCTGGAATTGGGGACACTAGTGCTATCTCATTATTCCAAAAGCAATTATCCCATTTAATTGACAAAAGAGGAATCACCTTGGTTGAGAAATACGGGAATGGCCTTCTGCCCACCCAACTGAAAAACCCAGAAACCATCGACAAAAATAGTAGATTGCAGGTGGGTGATTTCGTGGCTGCGATTAAAGCATTACCCAGTCAAGACAGAACTAATATCATTAACATTTTTGAGAAAGATGGCCGAATTTGTAACATTTCAGTCTTTAATGATCTTCTTATGGCTTTACACATAGCCAATGAGTATGAGCTTGCTTTCCAGTTATACTCTAATATACCCTCTTATGGTTTGGCTCCAGATTCTCGGACATTTTGTGTGCTTATCAGGTCTTACTGCAAAAAGGATAATGTTAATGAGGCAAAGATGGTTTTAGACCGCATGTTGGAAAATGGGTTAAACCCTGATTTGGCTACTTTTACCTCATTGATCAATTTATATTGCAAAAAGGGTAAGTTGCAGAAAGCTTTTGAAGTCTTTGAAGTGATGGGCAGAATTGGGTGTAGCCCAAGTATTCAAACTTATAATTGCTTGTTGAAAGGATTGTGTTTCGTGGGAAAAGTAGAGGAAGCCTTGGAAATAATGGAAGATATCAAGAAATCATCAGTAGAAGCTGATATTTATACATATACTGCTTTAATGGATGGGTTTTGTAAGGTTGGTAGAACAAATGAGGCAATGGAGTTGCTTGATGAAGCTATGGAGATTGGAATGAGACCAAATGTTGTTACTTTTAATACTCTGTTTGATGGGTATAGTAGAGAAGGGAGACCACTTGAAGGAATCAGTGTGTTGAAGAAAATGAAACAGAGAAATTGCATGCCTGATTATATTAGTTACAGTACTTTGCTACATGGTTTGTTGATGTGGAGAAAAATCAGAACGGCTCTCAGAATTTATAAGGAAATGGAGGGAAATGGTTTTGAAGTTGACGAGAGGTTAATGAACAATTTATTGAGAGGTTTGTGTATGAAATTCTTGAAAGAAAATGAGCTACTGGAAGAAGCATCTCAGGTGTTCGATAAAATGACCAAAAGAGATTGTGTTATTGATCATAGTACATACAGTCTGGTGATTCAAGCTTTTTCAATGGGGAAGAAAGTTGATCATGCTTTGGTCAGTTTGCAACAGATGACTAGGTTTGGGTATATTCCAAGAGTGACCACTATAAACAGCATAATTGGAGCATCATGTGCGGAGGGAAGGTTTGAGAAGGCAGTTTTGGTCATGGTTCTAATGCATGAAACTCACAAAATCCCAAATAGAACATCCTATGATCTCCTGATTCAGGAATTGAATCGACATGGAAGATTTTTGGGGGCTAGAAATGTCTATGGTTCAGCATTAGTTCGAGGCATAGTTCCCAACAAAATGCCGCTACAATAAGAAATTGCTCACCAACTAGTTACATTGATTTATCCAATAGCTTGATAACTACTTGAGGTTACCTTTCATCCTTATATGTATCGATAATGGTATTTTTTAACTGTTGCATTTCTAAAATATTCAAGAATCGAAATTGCAGTAAAGCAACTTTGCCAATTTGACTTAGAATTCCTCCTTGCTTTGCCTGGAGGGCAAAGTCTCATCTGTTTGCGCCATTGAAGTACGCAGTACTACACTAGGAAAATTTTCCAACAAATACAAGCTCAATTGATTTTTTCATATACAAAAATGCTAAACTCTAGTTTACAGTTACAACTCCTACAATCTAAACGATGCATAGTGACTTATGCCCGGCTCATGTATTGACCAGTTCTTGTGTCTATCAAGATTTCTTCACCAACACCAATGAACAGCGGAACATTAACCACAGCTCCTGTGTCCAGAGTAACTGATTTTGATCCACCTGCCACAATTTATTTCTCCCGCAGTAAGGTCAAGGGGAATGAAGAGAGGAGCAACTGGTAGATAATCAATAATTTAACAATGGTTGCATAGTATAGCTGTGCCTTATGTCATTGGGCTGTGAATGCGTGTGTCTATACTATATACATACATTACCATGAACATTTGTGCATATCATTGTACCAAGTTATTTGGCTTGATCAACTACTATTTTTTTGGGATTAAAACCATAGGTATCCCAAAACCAACTGGGCTAAGCCTAATCCTGCTCGCACTGGATTAGCCCACCAAGAGATAAAGTGCTCCAGCAAGTATTTTTTTCATTCACAAATATTGAACCCTCAACCTCTTGCTTAAGGGGCAAGAATTCAAGGAAAATACAACACAAGTATAGCCTATAGGCCTTCTGACTTGTATTACTACTCAATGAACTGTACATCAATAAGCATTTTTCAAAAAGCGAATGCTAAGGGATTGAGCGTCTAGCTATTGGCTATGTATGTTGTGCACTTGTTCTGTGACTGATGAGTCATGAATTCAATGCCCTATTCCATCACACATAGAGTTTAACAAGGAGGGCTACGTCCTGTTTTGTAGGATGAGTTAAATCCCTCCGTTAAATTAAAATTAAAATAAAAAGCCATACATAGGCTCTTATGTTTCCTCAAGCAACACCTGATACAATTATTACCTTGAGCAGTATCTCCTTTGAGGCCAGGATCAGCTTCAACTACAGTCAGCTTCACCGTGATTGGAAGTTCAAAATCAATAACCTGCAAAGAAATGAATGAACAGTTTTCTAGGCATTAGTTCCAATGTAAAATGAATACATAATTAATAATGTACTCACAAGAAATTGCATCAAATTCAGAACTACGAATACAGAAGAAAATTAGCATAATCTTCGTAAGCACAAACTTTAGAAGTCTCCTTAGGAACCCCTTGAAGTTTCCAAGTGTATTCTTTTCTATATAAATGCATCACTGCAACAGTTCAAAAGCATGAAAAAAATTAAAAGCAACTGAGGTCTGAGACATACTTTCCCTTTCCAAAACAGCAAATTGCAGTCCATTCCTTCTTTCAGCCACTTTGTCTTATACCCAACATCTGACTCATTGAGACGATATTCTTCAAAGGTATTCTAGTAAAATATAATGAATTTGAGATAAGAAAAAGATATGATATGTTTTTAAGAATAAAATAAAATGGTTCATATCATTTGAATGGGGATTAATTGAAAACTGGATTTTTTACCTAATACAAGTTTTTCATTGGCATTATAGATGAATGGAAATTATAATGCACAATGCAGAGTACTCGGACACAAGCAATTAGCATTGTTAAATTTTTTAGAAGGATAATAATTGAAAGGATATGAGATTGTAAAACTACCAATTAACAAATTAAATTATAAAGAGATGGAAAGCAATACCAAATCCATGAAGACGTATTGAGCACCATCTTTGTATGTGTACTGCTTTGTCTCCTTGAAAACATCAGCATCTTCAATCTGGTGAAACAATAGTAAACAAAGACAATAAGAGCAAAACCGAAGCACAAAGCCTCCGATATTATAATTACCTTCAACCCCCACAGGCTCCTACCAAATATTTCATAAAGGAAATGAAATCTGTGGATAACATGGGTTGTGACTGAACAATCATACTCGTAATATGTTGCAAATTCCATAAAAGTCCAGCCTATGCATTCTGCTAAAGCACTGGAAAATGAACCACAGGAACATTCATCATCTCTGATATCCATAACCTTTGCTCGGGACTCATAAGTCATTCAATCACTTAATGCATTTGCAATTTGTGAACTAAATTTATGGCAAATATAGGGAATTACTACATAAGCACATGCACATAATAATATAGTATCAAATTTTGGTTCAGAAGGAATTACCGCACTTCCAGCTCGAAAAGTTTTCTCAACGGTGTTCCCTGTTATGTAATTTCTGATTTTGGTGCGGACAAATGCTGCCCCCTTTCCAGGCTTCACATGTAGAAACTCTATTCAAGGCAAATAAAAATCAAGGAACTAATTAGATTCAATTCAATTTCAAAGACCCGCCTCAGCAAAACAAGATAGAAAATCACTATACCTACAGCAGAATTGTAAAAGCTAACGATTTCTATCAGTATAATTGGCAAATGGACCAGGATAAGAGCTTAAAATACCCAAAACACGCCAAGGAGCTCCATCCACTTCAATGTTGGTACCCACTTTGATATCGTTGCTAGACAAGGCGTAAATCCCTACAAGAACAAATCAATCGCCATTCTGAACAAAATGCTGAATGACAATAAAAAATAAATTTAGCTTGGAGAATAATGAAAGCCCGTACTGGGAAAAATGTTACGGGAAGTTGTTTTGAGGAAATTCCTTTTTGAAACAAGGGACGGTCTCAATGAGAGTGGTAGCCATGAACACGTTGTTGTTGATGATGAAGAAGATGATAGTGAGAATGATGAACAGATGGTGAAGGTTGAAGTTCCCGCCATGGTTGTTTGGTTAGAAAGAGAATTGACAAAAAAGTGAAATTGGTGAGAGTGAGGCGGAGAAATTTTTATTCCCTCCCCAAATGCAGATGGCGGAGTAATAAGAAGAATTTAGAAATCTGCTATTCTGTTCAGATAAGGGGAGTTTACGGATTGGGCTTTGGTTGAGAGGATGCGAGACAGAAAATTTTGTGTTTGGAGGAAAGGAAAATTCGATTTAGCACTTTGGGCCCATTCACATGTGTTGTTTGGGAGGCAAAGGGAAATTTATTGAAGAAATTGTAATAATATGTTAAAAAAATCAGAAATTGAGTGCGGGGGAGTCTTTAGAAGCACTTCAGGGAGATGGTTAGGCGGGTATCAACCTAATCTTGGGATTTTGATGCTTTGGAGGCGGAATTTTGAGGTACTTTTCATGCTTTGAGTTGGGTTGGCATCATGGGCGGAGGAAGTTGGAGCTACAAACAGATTCTGAACTACGGTTAGTCTTCTTGTTGCCAATTTGCAACTTCCAAATGGTGCAAGGCTTTGATGACTCGAGATTCGGAAGTGGAGGTTCGAAAGGTGGTCCGAGAGGCTAATGGTGCTGCAGATTCCATGGCTAAAAGTGCAATTTTGAGACCACAAGGATTGTAATAGAGTTAATTCTCTCATTCTAGTTTAGTTTTTTTTTTTTTTCTTTGAAAAAAGAAAACAAGTTCTAGAATTTTAATTTAATTAAATGATTGATATTTAAAATAATTAATTAAATAATATTTTTATTCTCTGAATTATAAATTTACAACTATGCAGTTTTCTCTAAAATGATAGAAATATAACAAACCATTAATACCATTAGGGATGGTAATTTCAAGAATGACTCCCGTGAGTACATTCAAATTAATTTCATTAAGAATATTTGCACTAGCATCCGATTTCTTTGTCAAATTTCATATCTAGAACTTGATGACTTAAAATTGCCCAAAGGCAGTAGATGTTCTGGAGGCTCCTCATTGTGCAAATCAAGTATCATAATAGAATAACTTGCACACTTTTTCTTCTTCTCTTTTATTGTTTTATGATTTTGTATAATGGTGTGTAGATGTGTATAAAGGTTCAAGTGACTTCATATGGATGATGATGGTTAAATTGAAGATGAGTCTATTGATGATGCTTAAGAAGAACTAGTAACTCGGGGTTTGTTGAAAGCCGTGTATACATGTATATATAATATGTATGTAAGACGTATATTGGGACACTTTTGGATTTTAATATTTTTAACTAACCAAATCTGTTATTATTTCATTATAAGTTTTAAATATTATCATTTGCTTCTTTCTTCTAAATTTATATTTAAAAAAAGGTGATTCAAAATAGTATTTAAAGTCTACATAATTTTTTTTAATATTCAAAAGATTATTAATGGATCGGAAAGGTCTATTAACTAATTACTTAATTTTTATAAATATACTTACTAGTTTCTCAAATATTACTTCCTGGCACTATAATAACAATGTTAAGATATATCATATGCGTGGTCAATTATTAATAGAAAATTATAGAATGTTAAGCGAAATATCTCATAGCATAATATTAATTGCAAAACTTGAAAAATCGAAGAACCTAAAAACATACTCAACAACTTAGGAAGAATAAAAGTCACGAATCCATCCCAAAACAATAGAGCAATTTGATCAAACACTCTTTAAATGCCACGTGGTCATAAAACAAAACACAGTTTTAGGTGTTGTTTATTGCTCAACTAACTACGTTTAATAAATCATTAAGCACTTTGCGCATGATAAGCACGTAGAATTAAATATTTTCCAAAAATTATTAAAGTTCAAAAACCATCATTGTTAGAATATTTTTAATAATATAAAAACTTTGGTCTACATTGTCAATTTCTCAAAGGACAAGCAGGGGCTTTACAGATAATTAATGGACAAACTATTTAATATTTACATTATAGTATTTGAAACATATTTTTTTTTCTTTAAAAAAAAAAGAATTTTTGTTTTTTTTTAATTTTTTATTGATCACTGTATAAAATTTCAATACAATTGTTTAAAAATTAAAATATTTTGATGACATCTTTTTTAAGTTTTTTTTATCAATGACATAAATGAATTTTCTATACAATTTTTTTTATTCATCATATAATTATTTTTTATATTTATAAAAAAATATAATAAGTCGAATCCACATAATAAGTAATAAGACTTTTTAAACACGAGTCATTTCACTTAATACTGGAAAGGAAATTCTTCTCCATGCCTTATGGTTAAATTCCTAATTATAATCAACATCGCCTTCTCTTTAAAAAAATAAATCTAATATTGTCCACGTTCGAAGACTGGAGGATTGACTAGTTATACTTAGACTTTTGTAGGAAATCATTTAAGATTTAATCTCACAAACAATAAATGGTTGTTTTGGAAAAATTACCTAATATAGCCAAATTTGTACTTTTCATTTTCAAAACTAGTATATATTTTTTAAATTTGAAAATAATATTTTTGTTGTGCCTTTACATTTATGCTCTCATTTTTTTCTCATTTTCTTTGTTATTAAAAAATTAAAAAAAAAATCAGATTTTTCATAATTGAATCACGATATAAAGCTCTCATTTGTCAATATTTTTCAATGTAAGTTGACATCCATACATCATCGAAACTGGTCAATTGATAATGTCAGTTACCAGCTCAGGTAACGACCAGCTCGATCGACACCAAAACTCTAGGGTAGACAATGAAAAGCGAGATAATAATTCAGTTCGTTAGGTTGCAGAAACACAAGCGACGATGTTCGATTTGATACCTAACTTGTTGCCATTTATCTAGAAAAATAGATATTAGTAATTGTTGATATGTTATTTTTTATTTTTTCTAGTTGAAAATTAAATAAGAATTAGAAGAAATTAAAGTTATATTTCAAATTTATGAGTCAATTGTTTGTTTATGACATATAATTTGTGAAATTTTATCATTGTTTGAAATTTCCTGATGACCGGTGGAAACTAGGATTTATGATATGATATGAGTTGGTCTTTTTTAATTTAGTTCCCATGTTTTTTATGGTTTTCAAAAAGGCCATTGAATTTTGTAAAAAAGTCCTTGTATTTACTTTTGTTTATAAGTTTGTATTAAATTGTATATATTTTTATTAATTTGTATTGATATTTATTAACTTAATTTTATTTATTTGAATTGAGGGTCATTAATAGATTTACATGTATTGAAATTTATTTTTAATGACATTTATTGAACTTTACTTTTTATTCATAACTATAATGAAAAATAAAAAAAGAATACAAACACATCTTGGAAAAAACAATTGATTTCTATTAAAAGACCCAAAGTATTTATTACTGATGTTATTGATAGATAGATTTTAAATCTCACATTTCAAATCCTCAATTTTTTTATTGTAAATTATTTTATAATGTAATACATAATAATAATACATATATAATTGAATATATATTTATTTAAAGACTATTTGTATTATTTTTTAAGCGAATATCTAATTTAAAAATTCCAATATACAATAATTTAATAGGTAAAATTTTCTTTTTTTTAAAGAAAATATATCTTTTTTTTTCTGAGCAT